>CACRXP010001600.1:32338-47651 GCA_902702965.1 Spirometra erinaceieuropaei | reverse complement strand
GTGACGGATATCGGACATGAACTGAGGCACTGAGTCAGTTGGGGAATCTCCCTTGGGTTTCGTTTGTCTGTTTGGGACTGTCAACTAGACGAGAGGTGCCTGTAGTTCTTGGAGTTGGTATAAGCCCTACTCCCATGTCCCAGAAACCACTGACATCAGCATTTGAAAGTGGCCAGTTACACTCTAATCGCCAGCAGCAATGCGCGCCTGTCCAACGACAACAACAACAGGTCATGCCGACGGGTAGGCACGACTCCTTAAAACAAAGGCACTGCCGCCGTAGCGGGAAGGGACTGAATGAAAAGTTGCTAACTCCCTCCAAAGACAAAAATTGACCGTCGAGGAGTATGCTGAAATTTTAGAAAGTCCAACGATAACAAACTGCAGTACCAGCGAGTGTCGCATGTTCCGTGGTCAGCGCTAAACCCATGTCGAGGATAAAGGGTGCAATAGGGTTCGCTGGCACAGATTTTGTCATTTCTGGAGGTATTTCGATGCGGCACTTTAGGAGATAATGATGTTCAAACGACAACAAAAATTCGGAGGGTTCTGGGGACAGTTGACAAACCCAGCTTGATTTAGTAAGGAGTGCTGCGTATACCTTAGCTTTAGCGGACAGTCATCATAACCGGTCTGGCGTCATTGTTCAAGACCTCGCTGCCTCGAGGTCATTCACCCTTCTGCAGTGAGCCGTTCCAGACGCGCTGACCGGAAGCCACTCGACCGACTTCCGCTCGGACACAATTGCGTTCACACAGCGTCGCGGCAACCCATGCGCCACTTGAACACGTCATCCCCTGCAACCAGCATAACAAGCCACTGGGACACCACCCCTCGCAAATGCAACACACACTGACTAGCAACCACTTAGTTTGGCCTACAAGCCTACAAAAACGGCTGCCACCACTACCGCCTGGGAGGACTCTCAGGCATGACTGGACGCAGTCAACACCAACCGCCGCCTGAGAGGCCAACTCTGGGTTCTGTGCACAATAAAGCCCTCATTCGGGCTCCTTCTCTCAGGCCCTGATTATGGTGGCGTTCAGACTGCACACACTCACACCGCTTGATTACAACAGGGGGTCCTCGAGCAAGAGACGGCCAATCCGGCATGGCCTCGGGCAAGTTATCGATCACTTATGTGTACATTGCAGGCATACTGACAGATACACAGGAGGGGCTGTACGCATTTCCGGCCTGTTTGAGGTCGTTGACCAGCTAACTATCGGCCAGGGCGGTTGAAAACGCTAACTAGCGGCACTCTCGAACCTCTCAAGTCCTCTTGACTACGATCAAGAGTGAGCATGTCTGACAACCTGTCCACAAAACAGCAACAGCCTGTGAAGGAAACTGCTTCTCGCAAAACGGAAATGCCAAATGACACACGAGAGTGACGGGAAGGTGGCATTTTGCTGCGACGGACGAAGGCATCTTGATTTCTCAGACGATTGTACGAGGCTCAGCGAGCGCCAGATCGGGAAGACAAAGTTGTACTGCGGGTGGCCGACTAACGACAAGGTTGACTAATAAACAAGCAATGTTCAATCCGGCCTCTTGTTTCTGTATTTGTTCCAGAAACACTACGCGGCAATTTAGCTGAAAGTCGTGAAGGAGGAGACACGATTGTTGGGACGAGAGCTTTATTCGCCTGACGTTTCGGATTTCTGCTCGAACCCATCATCAGAGACAACAGCAGATACAGGTGGTTCATGCACAAGGGGCTGCAGTATTTATGGGATGCAGTCGACATGCTACTGCATACTTATGAATACTCCCAGCTCTCCCACTTCATCATGGATCGTTGCCCGTGGTGTGATGAATGTTTGATGGCTGACATTACCGTCGTTATTTGCCACAATTTCATTACGTGCGCTGGATGTTGGTGTGATGATTGCTCGATCATCTGACCCACCGACCCTGGCGTTGGGAACAGTGTTCGACTGTACGCTCCCCGCGTGGTTAATAACTCCGCCTAGGCGAAGTCTCAGCACCGAGTATGGAATGGGAAGATCACTGCACTTATTAATGGACTGAGGGCCAGTAAGCCACGACTCAAGCAACTCGCGGCTCATGCGGTTGTCACCTCTAGCAAGAATTTCGGCCTCGTCGAATTTGAACGTGTGGCCGGATCTCGTTGAATGAGTCGCAACTTGAGAGCTGGCGTCATTTCTCAGCAGCGCTGCAGCGTGTTCGGCCATTCGCGTTCGAAGCTGTCTTCCGGTTTCACCGACGTAGTTGATTTGTCTGCAACTGCCCCAGATCCGATAAACGACTCCAGACGTTTCTAGCCGTGGCAGCGGATCTTTCGGTTTCATTATCTGACGCCTGATGGTTGCCTCCGGTCTGTGTAAAACTCAAATGACCACAATAACATGGAGACCAAGCCAGAGCAGTCCTGTCCTGAAGGCTTTACCCTATGACTGTTCTAAGACTTCTGCTAAAGAACCTAAACAATCACTAATGTGAGGCCAGTTTTGAACCCCTGTCAAAGGGTGCGTTAGGTCATGTGGTCGTCTGTGAATTTCGCTGAAAATTCACCCTGGTAGACCAACATAGAAGAGGGGAAGGAAGAAGAAGAAACAACAACCACAGGGCTCACTTCAAGTGGGTTAGGATGACCTTCAGAGGGCTGAAGATTGAGTGGCTCCTGTGTTGGCTGTCGAAGACGCCGGGAGGAGGGGCGACGGAGAAGACGCAGGACTTCATCAGGTAGAAGAGGCACAGTAACAGTATCGAGGGTGGACTCAAAGCACTCCGACCGGAGAAAACTGGGATGTTCATTCAAGGCCGCCAGACTAATCTTTGGGGTCTGGCCTGGCTCGATGAGCTCGTCATCCGAATACACGTACATGGCCAGCGGTCCCTGACCTGTCTCCTCGAAGCTTTCGTCCATGTCTAAGAAAAACAAAACCCCGCTGTGGACACTTTATGTAACCAGCAAGTTTGAAGAAGACGCCGGGATCTGCGTACATGTGGACGCGCTTTATTTTAGTACGATACCTCTGAGAGATGTGAAACGTGGGTAGAGAAAGTGTGTATAAAAATATAATAGGTGTGGGGGGAGGAGGGGAATCTTCGAAGAGAGTCCGACGCCCATTAGTTGACTGTGGTCTCTTTGAGCCGTGTCTTTCGCGCGGTTTCCAGAGCGACAACAGATCTCCAATGCTCCTCAGTTGGCCGACTTTCACCGTAACTCTGCACGTAAAGCCTAGGAAGACAAGGAGGACGAAGAAGAGCAAACCGACTGAAATACAGACTGCAAAGCAGATAACGATGCTAATTGCTTCCTTTTATCAACAGATTGCGCGTGAAATGGGGGGGAGGGAAATTAAGCCGGGGAGGGTCTCGAACCCAGGCGTTCCGATGAGGTAGACAATGCTCTACTAAGTACGTCACAGGGTACACCAATAGGAAATCAATCTATGCAATGAAAACTTGCTTTAAGAGACAGAGCATAACCGCAAAGTCCTCCGCTTCTATGAATGTTGATTTTTCTTTGCGCCAATTCACGAAATCTCGATTGACAACCTACAAGTAAAAAGGACAGATGAGGAAACAATTGGCAAAGTTGAGAGATCCGGGAAGATTATTTGGAGAGAGCAGACGTCGCCTGATGCAACCCAAGGACCCGTTGCCACCCGCTGAAACCTCAGCAGTCATTTACAAAATAAATTGCAATGAGGGCGACTGCAACTACGTGGGCGAAACCGGGCGGAAATTGCAAACTCGCCTACAAGAGCACAAATCGGCCACTCGGAGGTTAGACCCTAACTCTCAACTAGCAACACACGTTGAAGAAACAGGGCATACTTTTGACCTCCAGAGGGCTACCATCTTAGGCCGAGGCAACACAAAAGCAGAACGGCTAACTCTCGAGGCGTGGTTCTCCGATCCCCACTCTATCAACAGCCATCTGGACCTTTCTGCAGCTTACAAAGTCCTACGTCATCACCATCGTAGAGCTCAGGACCAAACAACCACACCGGACTTAAGAAGACCCTACGGAGACAGCCTGACGCTGAGTTTACTCGGTGAGGAAGAAGAAGATCCGCCAGACCGACCGCCCGACAGAGGTTCACTCAGCTCCCCTCGAGGGAGTGGTGACTCACAAAGCACACAGGCAAAACGCCCGTCCACCATCTCCCGAGAGGCCGAGGCGGCGAGAGGAGAGAAACATCGATCAGCATAAGGCCGACCAACACAAGATGCCACTTTAAATTAAACTTCTGATCGATTAAGTGCATTTTAGGCTTTGACAATGAAGAGCCGACCCAGCTATTTGAAACGTCAGCAGTTAAATAAACCTGTTCCGGAGAGCCTATTTTCTTCTTCAAATGAGGAAACAATCCAAGGGAGGCGCAGGAACGTGCGTCAGCTAGCCTGGTGGCTGGGCTGAAGCAGGTGTGGCTTTGTGGAACTCAGTGAAGGCACCGAGGCAATCACGGAACGTAAAGGTTCCCCAGCCATTTGCACCGCGGAAAAAATGGAGTTCTTGCGGCGGAAAGCTGGAAATTGATGGCATTGAGGTACCGATATGCAAACGACATGTCTACCACAAGGAAAAGAGTAGGCTACCATGCCTTCCCAAGACCCTCGGCAGAAACCTCTCCTCAGTCTCGGGTTGGGGCAGAGAAAGAAAGGCCATTGCCTTGGCCTCACAAACATGGAAAAGACAATGGCAACGCAATGTGCGGGAAGGCTACCAAAAAGACGCAGAACCCAAGCCGCGGAGGCGGTGAAGCTAAGACGTGTTAGCATTCTCGTCATAAGAGCCGAAACGCAGTAAAGAGTGGCGGAGGAAGGGCTACAGCAGGTTTGTCATCCACGTGAGAAAACGGCAGGGAAAGGCTAAAGACGAAGTCTTCGTCGGCAAACCTTTTCAACAACTGCTTGATGGCCATCGTGCGACCGGCGGTCGGAAAGGAAGATGGAAGTCGGTGCACGCCACTTCTGCGTAATTGAATACTCCCGAGCTCAGCTGGTATGATGCGAGTCCTTAGTGCCCCTAATACGAGCCACGCAGTAGATGCGCCGGACTAGGTCGGAATGGGCACCAACATTTGGGGTGTGGCGGCTGGCCCATTTGTCTGCTCACGTCGCGCCAGTGGGGGCCCGTGTCGAGCCCCAGATTTCCTTCGTGTATAAAATTCTGGTCAGCGTCTGTTTCGGACCAGGGGGTTTGGTGGTACGTCTAGGTGCGGGCTTACTCGCCCAGCCAGTCACCTGCGTTCTCTTTCGCTTCCTGTCTTCATGACTACGTTTTGACACGGAACCAGGTGAGGGAGAAGGATTGCATGCAGTAAATGCTACACAAGTCTACTATTACTATGAAAGAATCCATGCACAAGTCCCCTTCCCTGTGCTCACCCTGCTATGGAATACAGGGTGGACATCGTCCGTCAGGACGGTCGGACTGCCGGGTGGGAGGCGATAATAGTTTGATCGCGGAGAAGGAGACACGATCGCTGGAACAAGTGCTTTATCAGCCTAACGTTTCGGATTCTCACTAGAATCCATCATCAGAGTCAGATAAGGGTAGTGGATTGCCCAGGTGTTGCAATATTTATAGGATGAAGTTGCTGGGCCGCTACATGCCCATCACAGTTGGCAGCTCCCGAGTGCATCACAGCTCGACTGGCCAGCTGTTGAAGTATGCCGTTGCCATACAGTTGCTATGTGACTGTGTGCCGGTCAAGATTATCGGCTCCCACGCTCATCGCACGCCGCCGAGTGACTGACTACCGGATTTCGTTATCCGTGTGGACCCTTGGGTAATTTGGCTTGCCCACATTGATACCGGGGACAGTGGCAATCCGCACGTCCTCCTCGCGGTCGTTGCTTGAATGAGGACCGGAAAAGCATGACTCGAGCAGTTTACGGCTCACGCGGTTGTCGCCTCTAGCAGGAAGTTCTGCTTCGTCAAACATGCATGTGTGATTGGGTCCAGCCGAATGAGCTGCGACTTGGGAGTTGGCGTCGTTCCTCCTCACTGCTTCCGAGTGCGGAATAGGCACCGACGATGTCTACCGTGTGCTCCCCACAGCAAACTGTGAGCAGGTACGGTGTTAGCGGACTTGTACAGCATCTACCGCACCCTCCCCCACCTAGGCCCGATGTCAAGACACACTGAAGGGGGACGGAGGTGGATGAAGACGTAAGTGGCTGGCACGACGAGTGAACCCGCTCCTAGGCGTGCCACCACACTTCCTGGTCCGCAACAGACACTGACCAGGATTTTGTACACGGATAAAACTGGGGGGTCGGCAGGGATCCAGCACATGAGCCGACAAATGGGCCAGCCGCCACACTCCCAGACGTTGACATCTGTTGTGGGTGCGTATTCGGTTAATGGCAGTACATTTACCGCGTAGTCCGTATACTGGGCGATACTGAATAGTTGATTGACCCGGCTTCAAACTTTGAGTGTGCAGTCGAGAGATTGGTTATCACTTGCCCGACGACGGCAAATAAACCAGAAATGACCATTGTAGTGGCCTCGTGCTTGACAGTAAAATTCCTGAATTAAAAAAACCACCCAGTAGTGGCATTTACTGGAAAGATAGAGAACGGGCGTATGTTTCACAATTAACTCGATATAAACATGCAATAAGTGGATAAAGGCAACAGAACGGCGAAGTTGGCGATGCTAGTGAGCAGTAAATCGTAAAATAGCCCTGTATTCAGAGAGTGCCAATTAGGAGAAATTACGCAGGCTAACCTCTTGTAGATCTGGTTCTATAGAATAGTTCCCTCCTGTCTGTTGAACCTCCAGCAGATAGCGCCTTATCTGCCACAAATCTGAATCTAACGGGGCCACCTGAGAGGTGGTGGTGGTTTCCGTGGACGGCTTCCATGGGACAGTCAGCACAGGCTGAGAGAGAGAAAAACACAAACGGAAACATGCGATTGACAACAGTTCAGTACAGTTAGTTGTGTTGATACATGCGGAAAGACGAATTCAAGGAGGCAGTAGAGGAGGATATACGATGGCTGAAACAAGAATTTTATTTGCCTAGCGTTTCGGGTTCCCGTTCGGACCCATCATCAGAGAAAGTAACAGATAAACTGGCGGATACGCATGGAATCTACCGCTACCAGAGAACTACTCATGCAGTGCAGATAAGGTGAAACACAGAATTACCGCTAACACACCCAAATCACCCAAATCCTGAAGTCCTGTCTCAAGACATCACACACGACGGAAAAAACTACGAGCAGGTGAGAGTCACGTCGATGGGTTGGTCGATCACGGGACTCATAAGCGAGTGGTCCCAGCAGCTAGTCAGGGTTATGATTGGCAGAATGAACGAAGAATAGGCCCGAAGTAATACCGTATCATTCTACCCGCATTCTCTGTCGTCCCTGCCGTCTCTTATACATGTGTATATATTGTGAAAGCAAGTGCGTTCTTGGGAAAAGTAGAAACCTTAGTAGGTAAATTTTCGACGCTGGTTCCCCAAGTCGTCGTCAGACTTGAGTAAATGCGTAAAAAAGTTAAAATCTCAATCGTGCGAGTGAGTTCCGTAACGCGATCGGTGCGCGGCCCCCCTACCATTGCTAATACAGTAGGTGGGCTAACTCATGAAATGTCGACCGAAGTTTCGAAATCCGTTCTCGTTTCGAAAAGATTAATTAAGTATGGTTGTAAAACTAACCACCGTCCAACATAATTCTATAATTACCCAGTTACCTCAGGGTGTCTTCCTTCGAAAGAACGTATTTACGACTGCATGCAAAAACCATACTCTGCGAAAAATGATTGCTTAAGTAGCATGCAATTTCCTCATCGATTTTAGATGCCCTTAAGAGTTCAATTATATTTCGTGAAAAAATGCATAAAAATATTCAGTCTTTTATTTATTCGGCAGAAAATCACGTCTTATTTCGATTTTATACTTGAATAAGGAGTATAAATTGGTTTCGAAAAAGTTTCTGATCGTGAGATTTTTTAATACCGTTCATAAAACGTCATGTATATGCATTTACCAAGGTGACTTGTAAAGTCAACAATATCGCTCAAATCCAATGCTTAGTTTTATGAAGCCCAAATGGTCTCTTCTTAATAACGTACAGAAATGTATGGTTTTCCGTACGCGGAAAATATACGGCTTTTAGTTTGGAAACCCTGAATGCAAGTATAACAGCAGGTCAGGTTCAAAATTATTCGGGAATCAGAAAAGTTTTTAAAAACCGCATAATACCCTTCTTTCGAGCATAAAATTGAAAGAAGACGTAAGTTTCTACCGAATGAGCAAAGGAATGAATATTTTTATGCATGTTTTCCATGAAATATAATTGGACTTTTAGGGGCATTGACAATCAATGAGAAAATTGCATGCTGCTTAAGTAGTCATTTTTTCGCAGAGTACAGTTCTTGCATGCATTCGAAAATAAGTTCGTTCGGAAGAAGGCATCCTGAGGTGACTGGATCATCATAGAATTCGGCTGCACTATGATTAGTTTTACAACCCTACTTAATTAATCTTATCGAAACGAGAACGGATTTCGAAATTTCGGTTGACATTTCATGGGTTGGCCCACCTACTGTATACCTGGTTGCAACCGACAGGCAACGAGCCCGTGGCTTAGTAGTTAGGGCGCTAGACTTCCAACTGACAGATTGCTAATTCGAACCTCGGCGGTTGCAAACCTCGGGCTTAGGTATAGCTGGTTGATGACGGTCAACAAGCCGGGGGCGATAAAACAGTCATCGCACCCAGTACGATCATGGGTGATGAATGTGCGAGCCGGCAATTTTGATATGCAGGTGATTGAATGGCAACTGTATCCTATAAATACTACAACCCTCTAGTATCCGACAACCCCATCTATTGCTCTCTCTCTCCCCCCTCTCTGTCTGGTAGTGGGTTCGAGAATCTGAAACCCTGGTGAAAAATTCCTGTTTCAGCGGTTGCAGTTCCATTTCCTGCGTCAATTGTGCGTTGGACATTTTTGGACAGAGTAACTCATTGAGCGATCAACCTAAGATCCCTTAACCAAAGCATACTTTGGGGTCAAACGCTTACCTTGATGATTGATGCGCAGGTGGAGAGGATGAGGACACGTACATCACTGTCCCAGTCCTGGCTGTAGAACTGGAAGTCATACGTGAGTTTACGCTGAGTGGCCAACATTGTCAGCGCACGACAGTTAAGCACACCACGAGAGGTCAGTTGGCCACTTGACATGTCCGTTTCATCGACTATTACCTAAATTGGGGTTGGTAAGAAGATGCGTCTAACAGAGACAATGCTAGTTATTGCAGAAAGACAGTAAATTTTACATAACTCGGCAGGCAATATACAGGTTTGGTAACCAGTCCATCTTTGTCAATGGTCGCGATTCGTTTGGCTAGCTTCGGAGGTCGGTTAACGCTTGGTCTGTGGAACGAAACTCTGGCCGGACAAAGGGCCCACATGCTAGAGCAGAACGCCCAATTGCCAGGACTGGGGAGTTCGTCGGTTGCCGAGGAGGGCTCGGCATGGATAATAATCCTTTAATTGGAAATTTTCATCCAGTTTCTTTTGGTCCTTGGGTACAGACGCAGCCTCCCCCCACCCCCAACAGTCATCAAGAGGGTTTTTTCACGGTGGCCACTGCTAGTGCTTCCACTCGAGAAAAAACTAGACTGTTGAGAGGCGACGACATGGCGGCTCATAGTCGACATGCCACAGTGCCGTCATGGGGTTGTGAGGAATTTCATAAGATGGTCCGTGTGCCAGACCTCGATTCTCCACGCCCTGGTGAAACACTGGCGGTGTCGGTTCGCGATCGCTCATTCGTCAGATCCGAGAGCCTGCTTAGATCACCATCAACTTTCGCTGAGGCCCGTTGCACCATCCGTTGTCCGTAGGTGCACACAGTTAGTCTAGTGGTTAAACATGTCAGTGGTTTGGCCGAGTTTAACCTAAGGGGGTACACACCGGTGTGACTGTCATTTGACAACGAGTTGGCCGTCTTGTGGCTATAGGACTCTCAGGTTCAACCCAGGGGTATTGTGTGTCATGAATGGCGGCACAAGACACCCAGATGTCCCACTCTCCCCTGCCTTTGTCTGTCTTCCTCTGCTACTCCAAACGTTGAAGGTTAGAAAACTCAGATGAGGAGTGATTCGTCAGAGAATACTTCAAAGTCTGCTCCTTCTTGTTCCTGTTACGACTGGCCGTCAGTCGTACTGCAAACGGGCTCAGTCAGGACGAAAACTGAAGTTAAGGCAACAAGGGGTGTCGTTGCACGAGGCTGGACTGACTGTCTGACGACGGCTGTGCGGTTGCTCTTTGGGCTCAAAAGAGAGCCCGTAAGGCACAACGGAAGGAGTGAGTTCCGTAAGAACGATCAGTGAGCGCTCCCTACCATTGTATATTCCCGATCAAAAAAACCCGACAGGACAAGAGGCTCGTGGCCCAGTGGTTAGAGGCGTGGACTTCTAACAGGTCGCGGGTTCAAGGCTCGGGTGTTCCACACTTTGGGGCTGGGTATTACTGGCTGATGACCGCTAATAAGCCAGAAATGATCATTTCAGTCTCCCTTATCTTTGTCGGTAATACCATTCTGCCTGTATATCATGCGCCGCTGTGCAGCTGCTGGTTGGGCTCGAGAGAGAGAGCCCGTAAAGCACAACGGAACGAGTGAGTTCCGTAAGAACGATCGGTGAGCGTCCCCCAGTCCTCGTCGGTCTGGCACATATACTTAGTAATATTGAGATGCAAGTAAATCGCACCGTTGCGCAGGCATACCACTTGATGTTCTCCGGCGTCCGGCGGTCAATATACACAAAACATAAAATTGAAAGCTTTTGTCCCTCCCGTAAGTGGGATAACAGCCGGCTGGCCGAAGTCACTGATTGCGCGTTTTCAGACGCACAATTGCAAAGGAAGACACAGAGGAGTGAAAAACCAACCTACCTCACTACCGGTCGGCAACTGCAGTAAGCCCGAATCCAGTTCGTCAATAGCCACATCACGGACGGGCATGAGGAGGGGACCGTTGTTCAGGGAATCGACAGTCAAGGGAATAAGAGAAACCTGGGGTAGAATGCAATGCAGAGACTGTATCAGACGTTCCGTATCCGCGCCAAGTTTCTTTTCCCAATGTGAGATGTTCAGTGGGGGCAGGGTGATAGGAAAGACAGAGTCGCTTGTGACGGCACTGAAAGGGAGAACACACACAGTAGCAGGATAGGATATGAAAACATGTTTCCATACTCCGAAAGTGATAGGACGGTATAGGTGGCGTACTTCGATATTGTGTGTCTTTCTAGTGGGACTCAGAGGGGTCTAAAGAAAGAACGACTAACGCTACGAATGTCCCCTTAACGGGGATATAGTTGATATCTCCTGATGGCCATGATGCGCATTGGCATCAGAGGTCGACGGCCGGGTCTTTGGCAACCGGTGTCGAACTGGGATTCCAGCCTTGGGCCTCAACATCAGGAAGATTGACTACAACCTTGTGTGCGTCCTTCTAGGCTGACCACAAAGGAGAAGGCAGCAGTTTGGAGGAAGGTTGGGAGGAGAGCGTTGTAGATTACGAATCAGAGTCAACGGAATAATAACGCCTACTTAAGAGTAATTAGTAAACATGTTAGTGACCAAACAAATTGAATTCAGCTGCACGCTCGAGATATGATTAAATTGCGTAAAACACTACATTGATGAGATACTAAATGCAGAGCTATTACCTGTCCCTAACGTTCGCACAGACCGTAATCTGCAACCGTATGTAAGAACAGCCTTAAGTGTGGCCTCGTACACTGTGTCTATTTGAGGTTGGATATTGTCTAGAGACCCGAAACACTTCCAGAGTTGACACAACATGCTGCATGCGATCCAAATGAGATAATTTATTCCTCAGACACTGTCGCGTCGCAGCCCCAGAAGCTAAGAAAGGCAATGTAGAAAAACTTTTCATCACTCTTAAGGAAAAAAGGCACCATTTGGGGGGGACTTTGATCCTCACAGCGGGCATTTACAGATAAATCTTGTACGATTCGCCAACTAGGCGGATGGAGCTCCAACCGAGTGTACTTCCTTTTGCCTTGGAGCTTTATTTGACAGCTCTCAAAGGCGCTCACAGCCAATAGTGGTCAGCAATATTTTTCCGGGACTAAATGTTCCCTGAGAGAGATTTCATACTGGAAGATGGCATTGGCATGGCCCGAGTTCATGAGGGAGGTTCCGCTAAACTTGGGCATCCGTCGCCGAGTGCAGAAGTTAACATTATATGCAGGGCACAATCAGGTACTGTTGACAAGACTATGTGATCGTTTCAGAAGCTGGTCCTAATTCCCCAAAACTGGTTGTGAGGCCTAAATCTTGTTGGCCGAAGACACGATGGGATCTTCGAGGCCATACCACCGGTCCTGGGGGCGCTCTAAAGCATCAAACACTAAACAGTAATTAAGGATGCAGTCGTCTTCTTTTGCGGTTAACATCCCTGTTTCACGTTAATTATCCGCCCTACTTTGCTAAATTAGAGAGGAGAGTAATACGCAGACTTGGAGTAAATCCTTCGGAACAGAACTTTTCAGGCACAGTCCGAAATTTGATATGAATATTTGAGCGGAAATCCATCGGCTACTGTGGAATCACCGCATAATATTCACAGACCGCCAACAGGCGGACAGTAGTATACAATTGTGTGTAATTATTTACCATACTGACAACACAGGTACAGACTTGGGGCACGAAAGCCTTAAAAAGTCTCCCTTTACCATACGAAGACTGCAAAAAGTACATTTCTTGTTATTGGTGGAGGAGTTCCACGTTACCTTCAAAGCTCTCTTTCATCAGCCGTCAAAAAAGACCTTACAAAAGACGTGGTTGCTTTTTAAGGCTAAGTTCCCAAAGAACAGAGTGGACAGACATCATAATACAAACCCCGACTCATGTGTTGTTGATGGTCAAGGATGATTGCAAGAACACCGTTGAGGAAAAAAGTGCACTCCAACCTGATTACCAGCAGAAACGTTAAACCATTAGGGCAACGTCAGTCAACACAGCTTTTTGGTTGGTCGTAGAATATACTTTTTACTTTTTGCGTCTTTCATGGATGCTTTGGCAGATTTTGACTAATTCGTATTGACCCAACTGTGAAAAACTCGGCGCTTTCCCCTTACTATTGTGGGTTCGAGTCCCACCGAGGCGCCGAATTTCACACAGTTGGGTCAATAGGAATTTCTGCGCCTTATCTCTAAAGAGCACTCAGTAAAAAGCAAAACGGGCAGCCAGCCCCAAAGTCTTCTAACCACGTCTGCTTAATGTTGTCGGATATTGTGGGGATGTCCCATTAGCCACTACACAGAAAGTCGTAGCAAGACTAACCGCCACAACGTTTTTTCCCGCTTTCACGTCTACTACAAGAATGTTAGTAGAAAATTAAAACAGGATAAAATAGGTGAATAGGGCTAGTTGTCCATTTGATGCAGTTAGGCCATACCTGGTTGAAAGCAGATGAAGAAGGAGAAACTCAGCGGCAAGTTCGTCTCCAGACAAGACTGATCGGAGAAATTCAATAACACGAGCCCGAGTAGCGATAAGCACATCTCTGGAATCCCAGCCGCCCATCGTCTGCCCTATCAGGAGGGAAAGACGAAGTCAAAACAAATTTCAACAGTTCACTTGAAGTTTTTGCAAAAGGAGAACTCAGCAATAAACGGCTTGTACAAAAATTTAAGGAAGGCGGTCTGGTCATTAGGGAAGAGGTTTTGACCCACTCGTCACTTAAGTGGGAAAGGGTTGGGTAAGAACAGGTGTGGAAGTATAGAAAAAAACTATCAAAACCTAAATTATGACCTTTGAACAGTGTTTAATGAGACCTAAATGGACCATGTCTTCAGCAGGATATCCTTGAAGAAACTACATTTACTTCTATAGGTAGTGGTTTGTTCTGAGAAACCAGGGCAGGCCCTTATGCAAGGGATTAACATGTTGACCGTCCAGCACAATACATTTACATAGCAAATTGACAACTCGAAAACAAGATCAGAGAAGCATGGGCATAGATATTCATTAGAAAGAACACACACACACGACTTCAGCAACAGACAGACTATAGGGTAAAAGGACGTCATTAATCCAGTCTAAACTGAATTCCTCGGTTGTATTACGGACGGTCTCTCTCTCTAGGGACGCAACTTTATTAATAATAGTTGGCCAGTCCATACATTTAGGGTGTTTAAGGGTGAATGAATCCGCACAAAATTGGGGCAAAAAAGGAGCTAATGACTGTGAGGAATATAAAGTGGGATGGAAGACGGGAATAAACAAGGGAAGTACGATTGCTCACACTTTACTTGCAGCCATGGATGATTGGAGAAGTGAGACCTCTCCACGAGAATGGCGTGAACCCGCGGTAGACGACGCTTAGCTGAAGAGCAACTGACAGCCTTAGCTGCTTCATCACCGGTTTTCACTGCATCAACCGCCGGTTCACTGCCCAGGCGTGCGTGCTCGAGGATGCCATAAACAAATACCAAGTCGGTGAGTTTTAGCTTTTCTGCGTCCTTCTCATTATAAACCTAAAAGTTGGTGAGGGACATGCATCAAAGGCTGGGGGGTGTTTACGCGAAGAAGAACTCCGTTCTTCTCATTTGCCGCAGTCGTGTCGGTCGACTCTTCATCAAATTTGGCGTCCGACATGACCTTCTTTACCGGTATGTGGGTCATCTCGGGATCAGACAGACAACGCTTACTTCCATGTGCTGGTGAGGCGAGAAAGAGCCTTTCTGGTTGCGTGGCGTGCAGATGAGCAATGGGTCAAGGATCAAATCGGGTAACAAAGGATATTATCACACAGTCATGCCTACTTAATTAAATTAGTAACCAAGTAATTAGCATAAGAACCCAAAAAGAACTTTTGGACTGCCTTTAATACGCACCTAAACCGTTATTATCAATTCATTTAATTCAGCTGCGGCGTTATTAATGGCAAGGTCGACTACCCTACTGTAATCAGAAAAAGCAGGCAAGACAACGGCTTATCTGCCGTTGTCAGCCACTCTTAATCCAACCCCAAATCCAGCGAATTACAGGACTGAGCCCAGCTCAGTTGGTCATTGAGTTACAGGGTTGTGTCCTCGCGAATGAAATCAGAAATATTCGAAATCACATTAGAGTGACGTCTGCCGATTTGCCTTAATTACAGGACGCGATGTTGGCCTAGGATCCAGGAGGCGCTCAGCAATAGATAAGTAATATCAGGAAACAACGAGGGAGGCTAGGATAGTCAGTTTTACCTCTTACCGTTGTTGATCGGTCATACCCCAAAGAGAGCGTTTGTGTTCAGTATTGCTGTCGGAGGGAGGGGGGGGGGG
>CACRXP010001600.1:6453-32297 GCA_902702965.1 Spirometra erinaceieuropaei | reverse complement strand
GATATTACAGATGGTGGTAGGCAGGGGCCGAGCTCTAGGCTCCATGGTAGAGCGCAGAATCAGTGATCAGCTGGATCTGGAATCAAACTTCGTGTTCGCTAGGCTTAGGACTCGGAATATGATTGGCTAACGACGAAAAATAATCCAGAAATTGTCATTCTAGTCTCCCTGTCCCTCTCGTTAATGGCCTTCGAGTACTGATTGCTAGTGGCCGCGTGACCCCTTGAGATGAGTTGGGGGCGGAATTTCAAGGCAAAATGAATGGCCCATATTCCGTTTCATAATAAGGAAGTTCGTGAATGTGACTTTTAACTAACAAGTAATTCAGTGTGCCCAGCTATAAATTCCCCACGAGAGGCGATAACCAAGCAGAGATTAGAAATGCTTCCATGCATACTCAGAGGTGGGCATTTTGACCAACTGCATAATAGGTTAGACGGATAAAGGATATTTGAATCCAGGACGATTCGCCGGGGATGTTTGACACATAAAATGACTGTCTGCTCGAAAGGGTGATGCTTGCCTCGTCAAGACTTCCATCAGCCTAAAAGGGCAACAGAAAAGGAATAGGCACAACCTTCTAAAAGGATAAATTATTGTGTTGTAAGAAAAGACGAAAACGCTAACGAAAAAACACCGACTATCAAGGCGTCTAGCCTGTCCCTCGGCCTAACGCTGCGTAGTATTGGATGCTGCAGTTCGGCAGCAGTAAGCGACGAAGTCCACGACCGACCAACAAAAAAGGAGCAATGATGACTTGCGCGTAAGATAATTTATACTGAAGCGGGTTTGCATTCTGTCTACGCTTATCGTGTCCCGATGGTATAGGAGAACAAGGCGACCGAACATAGGCCAGGGGCTACTGGCTGATGGGCCTTAACTGCACATCTGCACGTGCAGTACAGGATACGGTCCATGACACTCCACGTATGAGACTCCAACGATTGTCAGAGGTCGAAAAGTTGAGAGGTACCATAAAGGGTACATTTAAATGGTGCCATTGAAGTCTGACTCTCATTCAGAGGAGGACGACTTAGCTCGTCAGTTAAAGACATTGCCAGCCAAGGTATTTAGCGCGTCGTGGCAGTTAAACGCGAGAACAGTAGGTGTCTGATCTGAGCTTCACTGGCTTCACCCTCTTCTTTCTTTCACGTGTGCCAGTGACCTATCCGAATCAAATCGACTGAAAAGGAGATCGGGCGCCGTGGTTAACGTGACGTGCATTTGACGCCTTACAGGTCACTTAAGAGCGCAGATTTCGCAGAAACGCGATGTACTAAAGACGTCACACAAAGGCACAATTGCAGTTTGCCCTTCGTTTAAAATAACGACTAAGTTCTCCTATTAACAGGTAGCCCTATAAACCACGACTTTTAGTGCAGGCTGACAGTTTCGACCTCGTCGGATTAATTGTAGTGGGGAGCGACCAGGACCACCATGATGCTTCAGTACCGGTCTCACGTCTTCGTCCTTCACCCATGCACCAATGGCACCTCTATATCAACGCCCAAAGGCTGTCCCCCTGAAACCTGCTGCACTGCTCTGATCGCCTCCTGGGAAGAGGGCAGATGCTCAAGGTCAGTATTGCTGACACGAGAAAAATTATGTTGGTGTTTTTTTTTACAGATCACGGATTGGTGGTTGGGCTTGACCCCGGAGTTTGGGTGGCCACCTACAAGCCTGCAGCACCTTTAACCAGATAATATTTCCAGACTGTGGTCGGCAAACAATAACGGACAACCGAAATGCGTACAGAACCTTCTCCCTCTGCTAAAGGTCACGCTTTCAAGAGGATCCTTTTGCACAATAAAAATTAGCCTTTTTTACACTACTGTTCCGTTTCGCTGCTACCGAAAGTTTAGCATCTTTAGCCACAACAGGTAGGTTGCACAATGCACGCAAAATAACTTTTGTCGACACCAACCTGCAGATATTCAACATCGCGATAGCGAGTGGATTTGACAGAAGTCGCCTCAGCTGAGGGTCGATACGATGAAATGTAGAGCTCCGAATCGAACATGTCTTGGATCATACCGCGTACACAGACCAGATGACCGTCCGGAATGTGTGGCAGAGTGTCATCTGTGACAAGTGGGATCTACACAAGGAAAAGTTACAAAACGAGAGGAACAAGAAAATACTTACGATTGAGCCCGACGATTCAGATATCTTCGTTCTGATAAAATTCTCATAAGCGTCCAGGGGCAACGCGGGCGTGGCGGAAGGGTCTATGTATTGCGTATGAAAAGACAGCAACTTACGAAATTGCTTGTCGTACGTGTCCCGAGGTGATGTGAGCCATGAAAGGTCTTCCATGTTAAAGTGGTACTAAGAGGCCTGTAACAATAAATAGACTCTTCAGAACTGGTTATTTCAGTGGGACAAGTAGTTGCGGTATGGGGAGACGACATCTCCAGATTGACACAGGGAAGGTGCGGAAAACCATCAAAGTTTATCAATCAAAATAACTGTTAAAATTCAAATGTAAGTTAACAAGAGACAACAGGGAAAAATATGTCGCGGCACTTCGGCAAACTCCGAAGAACACAGAGGGACAGATAAAACCATCACTGACTGCATCTAAACGCTGCATTTGACAGGGCAACAGGCTCGTGACCCGGTGGGTAGAGGCGTGGACTTCTAAACCAACAGGTCGCGAGTTCGAGGCTCGGGTGTTCCACACTTCGGGCTTGGGTATGGCTGGCTGACGACGGCTAAGAAGCCAGAAATGGCCATTCCAGTCTCCCTTGTCTTTGTCGGTAATATCATTCTGCCTATATTCAATTTGGTTAATTAGGAGTCAGTCGCGGAGGTCACTTGTTACAAATCTGTTTTCACCTATATCACGCTACCTTCGGTCGGATGTGACAAGAGTCACATTTTAATGCGGGACCTCCATGCACTCAAACGGAGATCGTGAACGCTATTCGGTTGGCAGCTCGAACGCTCATAAACGTTTCTAGGAAAATGGATGATGGACCTCAACAACAGTTAAATGATCACATAACTTTACTCAGGATGTGGTAGGACGATTCCGAGGTAATGTCAATGGCTCCCACAACTTAAATAAAAACGGCTTTCGGGCACCTACGCATCAAATAAGCTGAGCTGTCCTTGATTAATTTAGGGAGAAAAGGTAAAAAATACATGAGGAGAGCTGGCCGGTGCGAACAAATATAGCGAGGTTTCCACACACGGAAGAGCGAACATTGGGCGGACCTTTTATCAAAAAACGACTTGACATAGGATAGAGTTAATGAACACCCTGGCTGTTATTATTCAAATGAGCTAAAAAGGTGTTATGTGGAGCCGAATTGGCAATCAGAGACGTTTCACAAGTCTTAGATAAGGGATAACGACAGTTTAGGATGATGCGGTGGGGCGAAAATGGGCTCACATATAGTGGGCGAGTCACTTAGTGCGGAACCTACGCAAATAAGAACAGAAGAGACGATTGACATACATTTTACTGCTTGCTAAAAGTCAAATGCAGTTCAAAGCTAAAAGCCTTGAAGTCAGCAAAATCCGACACTTTTGCATTTATGAAGAGAAGAAAATCAGAGGCTACATTTAAAAATTACGACGGCCGGAGAAAATCAGCTTGAAAAAAACAAAATAGATGCGCTTTTTCGCCGCAGATGCCTCTGACAAAGAGATATTAACGGTTTACGTGGAGGCGGTTAGGGGGGACATGTAATAACCGTTAAAGAGCCGTGCCGATCGTGAGGGACATTTTGGTCTAAAGTCGATTCATTATCAGCCATCTTAAGTGTCATTCTTAAAGATGATTTCACTTACGAAGCAAGAAAACATGATGGAGAAAGATCTATTTAATAGTATACTATTAGTATACAAGGCATTTAGGCCTTGTAAACGAAAACATAAGTAGTTTTTAGGGAAGTTGCAGTGGCATCTACCAGTTATGTCATTTCACTCGAGACGTTTACACGGAGGCAATACCACAATAAAGGAATCTGTAAAATCATACATACTAAGCGCAAATACCTAACGAGGCTCTCGAAAATGACACATATGCTAACGAAGGTGACTGAACAGTGGCAGTGAGCATGATAGTGACTACTACTGTGAGAATATGCTCTTCCTCGAAAAGACAGAAAGCAAAATAAGGGCGCATTTATTTGCACGCAAGTATTGCTTCGAGCTTGAATACATGAACTAGTTCATGTGGTGTCTTTACAAAAGGGTGGGAGAAATTAGGCGATTAAGAAACGCATAGACAACTTGCACAGAAGTCAGAAATTTAAACCGGCGTACACCGTGAAACTTTAAGCGTAGTTTATTAGTTTCTTAGTTGGATCCGACAACACCAGCGACAACAGATCCAGCCGAGATGCAAAATTTCGGTCCTGAAATTCCGCGCGTAAATTAGCGTATTATAATAATCTCTCGTGCAGAATGGAAAAAACAACTTTACTATTTCAGCCATCTCATTATCATTTCACATCTTTTAAATAAAACATGCATAATTGTTGAGTTGACACTCTATTTTACTTGTGCTGAAACAAGAAATGTAGAGCCGATATGCTAGCAGAAATGCCCGTATCATCTCTAACGAATGAGATATTGCTAATAATTATCTGGGGTAAAGAGCTTAGGTAATGTAGAAAATCAAGGTAGGAGCTAAAAGGAATAAGTTAAAGCACGCGAGAATTACAGAGGAAGTATGAGGGAATGACTGTGTAGGCAGAATTATAGGTTCTTAAAATCTCCTATTTAGCAAACCTGGAGTGTATCCCTTTAAACTACGCGTGCACTAAGGAAAATTGGATGCGAGAAGTTATTTTTTTCCCGACCGTATTATGAGAGTATGGAATAACCTGCACAAGGCGATCGGTATGTCTTAGTCTCTGATAGACATGCTGAAACAGCGAGTTGTTCTTTTTTCCTAACTTTCTAGTGACACACGAGTTTCTGTTAGACTACGTTTCTTTCCACTTGACACTGAAGTTACTTGCATCGTTGCTAATTGTTTTGATTTGCATGTAACGAATAGAGAATCCAGGAAAGTAAGTTTGCTCCTCTGTTATACACTGAACTGAAATGCAAAAAGGTGAGCTGTAGCATTGAGTCGCAAAATTTCCCAAACCCGAAACACAGGCGAAGAAATCCGACTAGGAAGAAGGTTCTTTGGAAAAAGAGAGTAAACGGCAGCGGAGTTACTTAAAGCCGCTTATACTTTTTTACCCTAGTAGATTTACCAGATTCAGTTTAAAGAATCAGGAAAATGTGGTGGTCAAAACTTTCATATTACTTATTCAATGTGGATATATTTTCTGCAGATATATTATAAATATCTCAGTCCACGAACTAGATAGTTAAGATTTCCATTAACACACTTAGTTCCTTACCGTAAGTCATTCGGAGCCAAGAGTTTTCCGAATGTTATGCAAAGTTTATTTTGAAATGGTCCGCTGCTTAAAATTTTATTTCAACTGCAAAGATTGCTCTGCTTTGGAGTGGGCGCTGGGTGTATTGAATGTTTAAGAAGTAGTATTCGTCTAGATGAACTGGCAATGGTAAGAAGGGCGTGGCTGTACGGGCTAACTATTCCCCTCTTGTCGCATCTTGTATAAAGTTCTGGTCTGTGCCTCCATGACGCTGTGATGTTCGCGAATGCCATGCGTCGATAGTCGAACCGACTGCAAAGAAGTTAGATGAGGCTAACGAAAGTAATTTTACACGGGATGCATTCATATGGAAAATGGGTCGTCCAGAAGTGAGGCGTTGAACTTGGTGCAAAGATCGTCAATCATCTGTAATCGGACAGATGGTCAGCCTCCTCTCCTGCGAATGGTTAATGATATATGCTGGTTAGTTGAAATGAGCTTGTGGCTATGAAAGGGCCCCCACGGATCTTGAATAAAAATTATTATTATTACTATTACCATCTGAGTAAACTAAATCACGCACAACTAATATCCAGTACCAGTTCTCAATCCCCAAATACCCAAGCAGACTAGTCTAATCTGGACCATTGCCCCTGAGGGTGAATTTGTTCTGTTGCAGGATGTTCCTGACCGTTTGACTATTCATTTCTTTTGGACACGAACGCTTCCTTCGGAAACGCTACACGCCACCATCATTTTAGCCGGAGGGTGGAGGTGTCGAGGTGTGGTATGGTCGACAACACAGAGATTATCAAATCAGAAGTCAGGGAAGACGGATTGGAGTGGACAACCTCTACTGACGAGTAAGAGCGTACAAGAAGCTATGCAAGCATTAGCCACAAGCTGTCTCTTCAGACATTTTGTCTGTGTCCGTCGTTGAGATGACTGTCGCTCAGCGCGTGTGTGTGTTCTTTACCCTGTCCCAGGTGCCTCCAAACAGCCGATCAAAGAAAAGGCAGCTTCAACTGACTTCGAGCCCTCATGAGGATAGAGACAAACCACGCACGGCCCTAGCAGCGAATTGACAGGGGACGTGGGACGGACAGAAGGGCAGCACGACAAAGCGATGGAAGTCCAGGGTGCGGACAAAAGCAGTATCCCCCAAAGGAATTCGTTGACGCCTAGAAAAGCGGAGTAGTCAAACGATCAGGAAAACGTACGCGTCGTCCACTAGGGGTAATATAAACAGGGGTTGTAGTGGAAGAGTAAGAGTGTGATGTGTCTGGAACACTGGAGGCCGATGAAGAATTTGCAGTTTGGAGTAGCGGACTTGGGAAAGAGGGAATATACGGGAGGGATGGATATAGGGTCGGCAGGTGGGGCAGGGGTTTAGTGACTACGGGGGTAATTCGGAAAAAGGTCAGGAACAGCAGCTCTGAGATGGTCCACGCATAGGATCTCCTCATTAGTTCCGCATTGTATGCGGAAGCCCTTTGTCGAACGACAGATAAACCGGAAGGGACCATCGTAGGGTGGGTCCAGTGGCCGGCGGACACGTTCACGTCGGAGAGAGAGAAATGAGAGCATGCATACAAGTCTTTCTCGGGATAAGACTCTGAGACGGATAGCCTGGGTGGACCCGGACTAAAGCGTTAGCGATTGTCGAATCAGCGACGTCGGGCAGAGGGATAGCTTCCGGCCACCGAGTGAATCGATCCGCACAGGTAAAGAGATAGGTACAGTCTCCCTTGCCTCCTTCTCGGATGAACTTAGCTGACTGTAACCGATCGCATTTGTGTTCCTATCGACTCGAGACTGGTTTTCTATTCGCCACTCTGACATGAATGACCTCATCTAGCATATGAATTCTGCCTTGACGATGCCCGTTGCAAAATAGTCGTATTTTGTAAAAAACCTTTGTAGTGACTCCTTTCCCTACTATCGCTTTCTATTTTTCGTAGTTAAATAACAGTTGCACTTGCTATTAAGTGCGATTTTCCGTACGTGGGCAACGTGTTGACCCTTCTTCTGTAACGAATAAACTTTTCCTGTCTGTAATGCACGTGCTAAACGGCGAAAGCTTGCGGCCTCCCCACCGTCTCTTGGTGCTAAAATCGTGACCGAAGACATAGCAGGTGCCAGCGTATGTTCTTCGCCGTCCGCAGATCTGATTAACTCACAAATCCCTTTAGTACATGTAGAACCTCTTGACCCTTCAGTCGTCCAAAAATACGCCTCTGCTAGTCGTAGCAGGCCATCAGCCGGCGAAGTAGTCGACCAGTTGATTTATGGCGACATAAACAGCACTTCTGAAAAAGTAATTGAACAATCTTTTAAACTTATTGGGGTAATAAGTTCGGAAACTAAGGAAAGAATTAAGCGCAAGCATAATTTCGTACTGCCAAACATTCCTAGCCACTTATCTGCTATGGAGGGAGCGCATGTGTTCCTACAAAGTTGTGGCTTGAGTTTCAGTGTCGCACAAACTAAGCGACTTCGCTCGCTTAGCCGTAATGCGCCGATACTAGTTACCCTTTTCTCCATGATAGAAGTCGATTTTATCTTGTCGAGTAGAGCGATAACTAGAGATTTCTGCCATAAATGGCGCTGCTCCGTTTCGCCAGACCGCACACCGCTGCAGCGAAGACTGAATAAATTAAATTCGGCAAAAACCAGCACCAAGACAATGACACCTACTGTCAGTCTGAATAAGTCCTCTACAACACCATCTGCGCCATCTGCACATCACGGCATAGTCAATTCCGTAGGGAATTTGACTACTTTTAATGCTGAGCTCCTTAAACACACCATCACGCCTGGTATAAACACGCCTCTATCGACTCCCCCAGCAACCCCTAGTAAGCCTAAGCATGTGTCTAAGTCAAAGGCAAATCCAATTGCTGTCTCAGCCACTCGGACACCCAATAAATCCAGCACCATTATAAAATCTTTTCCTCCACAATCAGCTAACAGTGCCTCAAATACCCCGACTCAAAACGTAGCGGGTTCGCAACTGCCCCCCAGCCCTCATATCGACGCATTTAGGCCGAATATGCCGATTTTTCCGCCGTTTAATAAAACTCTTGCTCCAATGGAAACAATGCGTATCTGAATATGAAGACATAAACCAGTGGGTAGAGGGGAGAGGGAAACGCCATGACAGGATTCTGAAGTCCCAGACAGCCCTGATGGGTTGCTCGGGACAGTCGGTAGACAGTAAAAGTGTGCGTCCAAGCGATGACTCCGTAAATCGTCCTCGCCCACATGCAGCGCATTCACCGGAAAGACAGAGTAAGGAGGACCATGCTCGCCAGCAGTGTCTGGTTATTCAGGGTTTGTCAGAATCGAATGCAGTCAGACCTGAAGACCGTGTCTCAGCGGACGTTGCTTCTTTTCATGGTCTGCTAAATCATTTACTGCCGGCAGACATGGAAATAAAGGTTCTGAAAGCATTCCGGATAGGAAAAAGGAGTGAAGACAGGACAGTAGCACAACCACCTCGCCCTCTCAAAATTATGCTGGAGAACAAAGAGCAAATCAAGTTTATCCTCTCTAAAAAACCGACCTCAGAAACACAAACAAACAGGTTTTTTTTTCAACCGGACTATTCACCAGCGGAACGGTTGAAACGCCGGGAACTTGTCTTGGAGTTAAAATCAAGACTGAAGGATGGCGAACACAATCTGGCTATCTTCAAGGGGAAGGTAGTTCGGAAATATATGCCGTTTCAGTGGAACCAGCCTGTAATACTACGAACGACGACAGCTACTCAGCTAAAACAGACACCTTCGTTGAACCACCTGATCAAGGCGCCAACACAAGTGAGCCTGTAGCGTCCAGTGATCTGACTGAAACAAGGCATGTAAATGGAACCAATCAGGTAACGGAAGAGCCTAGAGAACACGACGTCCGCGATAACGGAGTAGTGCTCACAGCAGTAACAAATGCAACGGGAAATTCGGCTGGTGCTAAACTGAGGTGCTTGTACACGAATGCCCAAAGCCTCATATCGAAACTAGACGAACTAAAACTTTGCCTTGTTGAGCTGTCTCCAGATGTTTTAGCAGTAACTGAGACCTGGCTGTCCGGGAATATTAGCGATAACGAAGTGGCCTTGCCTGGATACCAAATTTATCGGAGGGACAGGGAACATCGTCAGGGTTGTGGTATCGTTGTGTATGTGAATGAACGTCTGGCAGTGTCGGATAACACCACCAAGTTTGCGTGCAGTACGGAAGCTATCTGGTTGACCATCAAGGCTACCGGTTCCCCGTGTCTCGATGTCCTCACTGTCTACCGACCACCTCGGACAGACCGAATCGCCGACACTCAACTATTGGAGCAGTTGGAGAAATTTTCCAGTCGACCTAACATCATGATCATGGGCGACTTCAACGCACCAGGAACAAACTGGAATACCCTCCAAGCGTCAGGTCCAAAATCGGCATTCGATTACCGCCTGTTGAGCAAGACATTAAATGCGTGCCTCACACAACATGTAATGTTCCCAACGAGAACACGTGAAGGACAAAGGGCAAACTGCCTGGATCTGGTCTTTACGAAAACACCAGACAGCATAGACGAGATCACCTCGATGCCGCTCCTTGGCCGAAGTGACCACGTAGTGCTTATGTGGGATTATTCGTTATTCTCCATTTCACACACTCCAGACCACAAAAGGCGTAATGTTTGGCGGGGCGATTTCAATCAGATGAGGGCAGACTTATCCGGTCTTGACTGGGGCTCTTTGTTTACGGGAAGTGCCAACGATGACTGGGAGCTGTTCAAGAATGTCCTTCTGCAGCTCATCAACAACCACTGCCCACTGACTAGTGTAAGACTGAACAAACGCCCTGGGTGGCTAAATAGCAACCTCAAGAAAGAAATCAACAGGAAGCACAAATTGTGGAGAAAATACGGCGTCACTAGACAAGCTGAATGCTTCAACACCTACAAGACACAGAGGAACAAACTGAGGAAGCTGATAATGCAGACGCGGCGGGAATTCGAGAAGAACTTGCTACAAAAAGCAACGCAGAACCCAAAATTGCTCTACAGCTACCTTCGACGAACTACAAGGAACAGGCATCAAATCCCCTTGATAAAGACTACTGATGGTGTTGAGATCGCTGATAGTAGGGATAAAGCTGCGTATTTTTCACGGTTTTTCCAATCAGTCTACACAAACGAGGCAAGGTTCCTTCCTCCCTACACAGAAGAACTGCCGACTCCAAGCGTCAGTGATATACTCTTCTCAGAAGGCATTGTCCGAAGGGAATTAGAGGCATTGAACGAATCGAAGTCGCCAGGACCAGACGAGATTCCATCCAAGCTTCTGAAGGAACTTGCCCGTGAGCTCTCTGTGCCTTTGTCGATGCTCTTTCAAACGTCATTTGACACTGGAACACTTCCTATCGATTGGAAGCTGGCGCATATTACTCCGCTACACAAAGGAGGTAACAGGGCAGCGACGACGAATTACCGGCCCATAAGCTTGACATGCATTCTCTGCAAAGTTATGGAAAGGATCATAAAGTGTGAACTGATGCAATTCCTGGAAGTTCACGGCCTGCTATCGAAATGCCAACATGGGTTCCGAAAAGGAAGATCCTGCACAACAAACCTGCTGCAATCTCTCCAGAGCTGGACCCGAGCTCTCGACGACAGGCACGCGGTCCACATAGCCTTCATCGACTTCCAGAAGGCTTTCGACACTGTGCCACACCAAAGACTCTTACATAAGCTGAAAAAATAGGGATTGGTGGCAACTTCCATAAATGGATCGAAAACTTCCTTGTGGGTCGACAGCAGGTTGTGTGCGTCGGTCGGGGAAAATCAGATCCGGCTATGGTCGATATTGGTGTCACCCAGGGTTCAGTACTGGGACCCATTTTGTTCCTTATCTACGTGGACGATGCCGCAAGAGATTTGGACTGTGAAGTAGCAATGTTTGCGGACGACATGAAGATATGGAGTGTAATTCGGGGTCCTGCCGATGAAGACAGACTGCAGATGAACCTGAATCGGTTGGAGGAGTGGTCAAACCGTTGGCTCCTGCGGTTCAACGTTGCCAAATGTAGCATACTTCGCCTAGGCAACACAGCCAGATCCGCCAGCACAAGAGGCTACTTTCTGGGCGGTACAGCCCTACAAGAGGTCGAAGCCCAAAAGGACCTCGGTGTCCTTACGACGAGTTCCCTAAAACCATCCGCCCACTGTTCGAGGGCGGCAAAAAGCGCAATGTCCGTACTGTACGCCATCAAGCGTGCGTTTATGGACTATGACGAAGAAGCTTTCTCTAAGACGTTCGGAACATTCGTCCGGCCGCATTTAGAGCACGGCATACAAGTTTGGAGGCCGTGGGCTGTTGTGGATCAAAACTGCCTCGAAAGAGTCCAGAGGAGAGCCACGAAGATGGTCAGGGGTCAAAGTTCCTTTCCTTATGCGACCCGCCTAGTAAATCTGAACCTCTTTCCTTTGAGTTACAGGCAACTTCGCGGAGATCTCTTGCAAGCCTTCCGCATTGTAAAGGGGTTGGATTGCAGTCTGGCCTTCGAGGACTTTTTTGAATTTGCTACCACGACCAATCTCCGAGGTCACCCGTTAAAACTGCGCACTCAGCAGGCACGGCTGGATGTGCGGAAGTTCTCCTTCTCGGTTCGGGTGGTCAAACCATGGAATGAGCTTCCCGCAGATGTTGTGATGTCACCATCTTTACAAAGTTTTAAGGAGAATCTGGACATATTTATGTTCCGAAATGACCAAGAGCGATGAGAAGTCGAGCTCACCCCCTGTAACTCCTTCTCATTTTGTCCCACCATTATGGGCGTGTTCGAACTATTTCAGCCCAGAACATCTATCTGTACAACACACATTTTTTACGTTGCAAATAGGGTACTCAAAGGCTAACGCCTATTTCCCTCAATAAACTGAACTGAAATGCGTCCCCTCACCCCCTAACTTGTTTCCTCCACAGCCGTTTTACCAATTTATTCCTCATGATAATGTCCATACTGAATCAGTTAATTCCCCCTATCCTCAGTTTCGTTCCGGCGGGAATACGTTGCAGTATCTGGCCCGCAGATTTCCAGCTGAAAATCAGTAAGCTAACAATGGTTACCAGTTCACCTGCCCGTCATTCCCTCCCCCAAATCCTACCCCTTTTATCCACGTCAGAAGTTTTCGATGTCACAAAATTTTTTGCAAAACCGGATGGTTGCATCCGGACCATTTGCTCCGTGGGCAGCCCAGAACTGGACGATGTAGACCACCTCCCTCAGAAACAAACAGCCTTTCCCTTCAAACGTTTTGTTTTAAATGCCAGATCCTTGCTTAATAAGATGCCTTTGTTTCAGACTCAGGTGTTCGTCCATTGTCCAGATATCCTTTTAGTAACTGAGACGTCGGCATCAGCCTCCGTAGCCGACTCCGAACTCTCTCTTCTAGGCAATAATTGCATTGGAAATGATCGCCAAGATAGCCGTGGTGGGGGCAGCTGCGTTTACGTTAAGCAAACACTTACATGTTTGCCGTTGGACCTCCCGCATTTTTCCGCAGTAGAAGTCAGCTGCTGGCTCCAGGTTGCACTAAAAAAATAAGTTCTCCTTACTCGTTGGCTGCGTCTATCGTCCTCCCAACGCCAACGACAATTTTGATCGTTTACTCTCACAGGCATTTCATGCTGCGGCCGACTCAAGCTTTAAGTATCAATTGATTGCGGGTGACTTTAATCTTCCCGAAGTCCGCTGGTCTCCGCCTTCAGGCACAAGAAGGTTCGAAGACTATCTTGAGGCTGTGGATGTTGGGATGTGGAATCAGGTTGTCGATTTTCCAACCTGTGGCTCAAGCATACTTGACCTAATTTTCTGTAGAGGCTGCATGCCACCGTCGGTGTCATCCCTAGGCCCACTGGGGGGCTCAGACCATGACATAGTTGTTTCAACGTTGGAATTCGAGGCTGGCAAAACGTCGTCCCCAAAGTATAGCTTTTTCCGCAATTTCCGATCAAATCACTCAACCGAATTATTAACACACCTTAATTCCTACGACTGGACTGACTTCTTCCTTAGTTCGAATGTAAATGTTTGCACTGCAAATCTGTACGAAATTTTGAATCCGCTTATTTCTCGATTTGTCCCCCGTAAGAAAATTATTAATGTTGGGGATGAGATTTTCCTACCCTTAACCTTTCGTCGCAGATTGCGCAGGCTTTATCGCCGTTTCCATCTTCAGAACGATGTTTCTGTCCTGCCCTTGATTCGTGATATTTTTGATCGAGCTAAGAGATTGTCTGAGGAAAAACAGCTAGCCGAAGATGTCCAGTTTACCGAAAACCATTCGTTAAATGTCTCGAAACTTTTCTCTAGAAAAATACGAACTCATAGAAAGATGCAGCATCCCATCCTCCGAGACGCTCTCGGAAATCCCATAGTTGATGCCCAGTTAACCGCTGATAGCTTCAATGATTTCCTGTCCAAAACGTTCATTGAATACTCGACCACTCCGCTTCCGACCATCCAGTCATTGACCGGGGTAGTTCTAGAAACTATAACTTAAATTAAAGTACTATTATAGTTAAATTGCTGATACTCCATAAATGTCGGGATGAGAGAATAGGGCATACTATTACAGTTAGTTTGCTGAGACCCCATAAACTTCGACACGATATAATAGGTATAATTCCACTTTTGATGTTATAACGAATACGTCGGCTTCTATATGAGGAATTAAAATGAGTATTCAAAATTCAAAAAGCGAAAAAATACATCAATTCGATAAATTTTGGGGAAGTTAATCAGAAGCGACTTTTATTTAATTTAATTTATTAAATGCCAGTTTACAGGCATTGTCAAGGGAAGCGATTAAACACGAATCCGACCAGCAGTGAAAAAAACTCCTGAGGAATAAAAATAAAGTTGATGGTGGTTTTTATGGTTTGGAGGGTTCAGGAGAAAAAAAACTGCTGGCGGTAGATTTTCGACCGTCAAGAAGGGGTGGAGGGGGTTGCACGGTATCGGAGATTATCGGACGTCAAATTCCTTTCATGAAGTTGGGGATAGTCAAAGTAGAGGCGTTGAGGAACAGCTGGTGAGACCGGCCATAGTGTTCAGAGCCCACAAACGCCATCGCTACGGTAGAGTCGATCAGTGGATTCAGCACCCAAAATTTGAGGAAGCTATTCTGAATGCAAAAATCGAGTAATAGTACAACCAGCACCAGCGCTTCGTTAGGTGATAAATGGAATGAGATGTCCTTCGCGTCCAGAATCTGCGCTCGCTCTATGTACATTTCCAGCAAACGGCCAGCAAGGCGTACCAAGAGCGTAATTATCGCGAAATCAAAAAAAGGCCAAAATAAAAACAGGCTTTCTGACTTAGGGACGCCCATGCAGCAGAACCTTGGTGACCAGAAGAAATTTTTCAATGTCACAGTCCAAAAAAGGAAGAGCAAAATGCAATAAACGCCAAAAATATCGTCTCAGGAGCATCTCCAAACACGGCCAGCAACGTAGTAAGTACAGAGGCGGGAATCTGTAGCAGCAAGGCATCGGCAGTGCAGCTGCTGATAAGGGCAGACCCGATTCTCGAAAGAGACAAACCCTACGCGGTCCCAACAGCGAATCGACAAGGAGCGTGGGACGAACAGAAGGGCTGCACGGCGTGATGACAATCGGACAATCTCCGAGGCATCCACGATGACAAACGCTTTGAAACAGGGTTGCGCACTCGTACCAGTAGTAGTTAACCTAGTCTCATCTACTGCGAGGAGCGGCAACAGATACACACCAATTACCGGACGTCGGAAAGCTGTTCAACATCCGTCGTCTGAAAGCATCTTTTGAGGTATCCTAGGCCGAGACTCATGACCTACTCTTTTTTACAAATGACAGCTCACAAAACACCACAAAGGAAGAAGACATGCAGCGTGGTTTGAAGATCTTCGCCTCCGACTGTTTTGAATTCGGTCGGAAAATCAGCACGAAGAGGACAGTGAGCCTGCACCAGCGGGTGCCAAATGCTGACTACACTAAACCCATATCAATGTCAGTGGAACTTACCTCATAGCAGACGAGAATTGGGCATACACTTGGGAAACAATTTCAAGAAACATGAGGGTCACCCACTCTCCTGCAGTGCAAAGCGATGGCGTCTAGTCAGAGGTCTGCTGGGGCAACTGTACTCGCTTCCGATGCTCACCCTGCAAGAATTCGGCCATAAAGCCTATGCCCTGCCAAACATGTGAAGCGTCAGCAAAAAGACTGAAGAGTTCACAACCGCAAAACACCACCGAAATGATTGCCTTGAAATACTTTTGACAAAGAATTCTCCACATGAATTCGTGCAGTACATATTTAAAGGGATCCTGATGGCAAGTGATATTTCTTTCACCTGCGCACGCTGTTCATCCGCTTAGCGCCTACAGTATTCAACTATTACGCGGACCTGAAGACTGACTCCTGCTGCTGGATGATTAAGTGTTGCCCCGGAATGTGGTCGAGAGAAATACAGGAAAAAATCCGCGGTCTCGCGACTCGGCGCCCTAATGATTTCTTCGGGGTCTTACCTACGAGTAGGACTATGACCGCAATATGTCTTAGAAATGGACGCATTTAAATTGTTTTCGATATGAAAGTAGTAGTAGTACGATTTTGAAAAGATAAGTGAAAGTTATATTTTTGGATTCAATTTCTTAATCCCTTGCACAGTTTTCCAGTGTACACCTGACGAAATTTTCTATTTTTTATCATAAGTCTTCTTCGCTTCCTGTCGTGTTTCTGCGATTTGTCATAAAGCAGAAATCTATTGTCGCAGTTTTTCACCCAACATAGCCTCAATCCTATCAAGTCTTGCCTGCATATACAAAAGGTTTTCCTCGTAAAAATATAGATTAACATTATATTTTAAACGATAAACTGTCTCCACTGACGGCATTCATCGTCAGTTTATTGAGAATTATACTGTTATCTATTTTATCCTACATAGCCTCATTATCCAATTCAGATTTTTTCATAGTTCTGTTTTACCACCTACGAAATTGTCATTTGCCCGTTTTTTCAAGTTTGCATTCTGGTATTGAGTAAAACTTACTTAGTATAAATTGTGCTGTCTGGTCCACCAATATTGGCAGCTTTCATAAATCGTTTCATCATACATAGCCTCATCCATATATCCTCGAAGTTTCGGCAGTTATCATTCATATAAATATTTGGACTTAAGTCTTGTATTGCGTTTTCGGCATGATACCTCAAGCAACTCTTCGTCGAAATCTGAAGGAAATTAAACTTCACCTGAAACCCATTGTTCATATGAAAAAAATTGATCTAGGGGCGCTTGATGATTTTAACAACTTTATGTCTCGTTGCGGATCATTTTTTTCTGCCCTTGGTGCCTTTTTTGACGGAAATTTGCCAACGCTTACGTCTCAGCAGTGTGAGAAGCTCATGCCTCTCATTAACCTGGTTGCGACTTAGACTGAAGACAGGCACAAACGAAGTTTCAACTTTATATTAAAAAACGTTTCCAAGAGTAGACAGCCAATAGATGTCGCCTTTCAATTCCTGTTTTCATGCGGCTTCAACTTTAGGGTCGCGGAAGCTAAAAGGCTTTCATCTAGGAGCAAGAATCCACCCATTCTTGTCAAACTCTTTTCATCGTTTGGAGTGGATTTTATTTTTTCCCATTTGGAGCGATCGACTCAATATCTCAGGGCAAATAAACTTTTTATTAGTCGAGACCAGACTCCACTGCAACGAAAAATTTCTCCCCCATTAGCAAACGTAAAGCCACCCCCGAATTCTACTCAAATGTCTTTTTCCTCTAAAGCAGTTTCTCTATCTGGTGTCGACCAAATCCCCCCACTATCTACAGCGGCCCCAGTTCCATCTAGCTCTTCGACTGATCACATTATCACTGAGACGGTTAAAACTAGCCTCTTTAAAACTCCACCACGGAGCAAGGATTGTTCCAATGCGGCTCCCAAATTTATAAGGGAGCTTGATCTTAGCAGTAAAGATGAGCTAGTCCTTGAAGCACAACCGGCTCCCAGCACTCAGAATAGTGATTTGGTTAATAAACTTACATCGAATCCACCCCGTTCCCACGCCTGGCCACTCAGGTCTGACCTTGCAGTTAGGTCTAATAAGCTTGATGAGAGTTCATGGAGGTCTTTACCTGTTCCTATCCTGAATTCTCAACTTAACGCCACAGTTGTGAAGCCCTCTTACACATCAGACTGCAAAATCCAAGTATATTGCATTGCTGATAAATTTTCCAATCCCGTTGCTAGCCTGACACCCCAAATAATAAAGCCCTTTCCTGATGTTAACTGTTTCCCGAAACCATTACGTCCGCCACCTAACATAAACTACCCCTCGTTTTATGCTAACAATTCCCAAAATCCCATTTTCTTGTCTCCTATTTTTCCAACCCAACAAAATAGCTTTCCTCTTCCTGGGTCCTCCTCAAATGCTTTTCCACATAATGCAGCATCTCTAGGTAGTAGTTACCCCATAAATTTTAGACCGCAGCAACTTTGTCCTCCACCAATTGCTTCGTTCCAACAGCTTAATTTTCCACCTCCGGCTCTTCCTTTCTTATAAGTAGCAATGAGCGGAACCTACATATTAGGAATACGCTCAGTATTGTCTCTCTCAACGCAAGATCTGTCGTGCAAAAGATGGCACACCTAAGAAGTGTAGCTGTTGAGTATGACATAGACGTACTGTGCATTACTGAATCTTGGGCCCACTCTCTAATTTCAGACTCGGCACTTAACATAGATAGCCTCAGTTTATACCGCCAGGACCGTGCCGACAGACGCGGCGGTGGATGCCTTCTTTACATAAGAGCATCACTTGCACAATCGTCTTATAACTTGAACATTTCCTCCTTCTCTGGAAATTTATGTTTTGCTTCGGTAATCCTTCCGCAAAATAGGAAAGCCTTAGTCGGATGTGTATATAATCCTCCTTGTTCCTCCGGAAATGAAAGCCAACTTTGTGAACTCTTTGAAAAAATTGCAGAAACTTCTTTCGATGTCAAGATAATCGTAGGCGATTTTAATTTGCCACACACATACTTCTCCTCCTAAATTCCAGATGCTGCTTGACACAATTTACTTTTCAAACCTGACTAAAGTAGTTCACTCTTCGACCAGAAACGATAGTGTTTTAGACTTAATTTTTACTAATGGCACCTTCCCTTTATCTATGGATTTTTATCATGACCTCTTTGCAAGTGATCATGCATTAATCCATTGTCGCCTTCCAGTTGCCATTTCGGCAAAGCCAACAGTTCAACGTAGTATTTTTGACTTTGCTAATGTTAATAAGGATTTAGTAAATAACTTTACATGCACTCTTGATTGGCACAATATTTTTTCAAATAATGATCTAAATTTTTTCAACAATTTATTACAATGCGTAACAGAAGGTCTTCTTGACCTTATTCCTCGGAAGATGTTCAAACCGAGTGCTAATTCCACCGCTATCCCACACTTTCTTAAAAACAGACTTAAAAAGTTACGGAAGCAGTTTAAAGATCCTTCTGTGAGTTCATTATCAGTTCATCTAAGAATCGTTGAAATATTTGAATAAGCTTCGAAAATGAGGCTCGAGCGAGATAGGCGTAGAGAGTCTTTAGCTATTAATGACGTGAATTCTTCTAAATCAGTTGCTCAGATCTTCCGTCAGAGATCATCTGCTAAGTCCCACCAAGTCATTCCGCCCTTGCTTAGTGCAAGTGATGCCTTCATTACAGAGGAGTCAGGCAAAGCAGAAATTTTGAATTCGTTTTTTGCCAAGCATTTCACCATTGAAACTGATCCGATCCCTTTAATTCCTTCGTTGTCTGATGCTTCTCTTAGCTTCATTAATTTTTCTCCTGAATGTATTCAAAAACTGATAAGCCATCTTCCTAACTCTCACTCAGTAGGTACGGACAATATCCCAAACTCTTTGATAAAACAGCTAAGAGATTTTTCTCCTCTGCTTAGCAAAATCTTTTCAGTATTCCTCGTAAATGACTTCTTCCCTGATTATTGGAAAACTTCTATTATTATTCCAGTATTTAAGTCTGGCTGTCGTTCTGACGCACAGAACTATCGAGGTGTCCATAAAACACCCTCTCTCGCCAAAATCTTTGAAAAAATTATCGTCGTAAAAGTTACCGACTTTTGCATAGACAATCAAGTTATTAGCCCTTCCCAGCATGGTTTTTTAACAGATCGGTCTTGTGAAACATGTCATCTGTCGTTTCTCGATCTACTTACCTCTCTTCGTAATGATCACCTATCTGTTGTCGTTATTTATTTTGATCTTAGTAAAGCCTTTGATAAAGTGCCACATAAAAGACTCTTGATTAAATTGGAAGCTATGGGAATTCGCAGTCCACTAATAGACCTTCTCAGGTCATACCTGTCTAATCGTAAACAAAAGGTTTTGGTGGGATCTTCACTTTCCAGTGAAAGTCCTATTGTAAGCGGTGTCCTACAAGGTACCGTTTTAGGTCCTCTTTTGTTCTTGCTTTACATAAATGATATTTCAGCAGCAGTTAAACATTCTCAATCATTTATTTATGCCGATGATCTCAAATGTGTATATTCTTTCAAAAAATCTACGAGCCTTCATTGCCTGGAGCAAATCCATGCTGACTTGCTTGCTCTCTCAGCTTGGAGCTCAAAATGGCTAATGGAATTCTCTCCGTCTAAATGTCGTTATATGTGTTTTGGACCTGATAGGCTACCCCAACCTGTGGTCTTTCAAGGAACACCTATGATTTAGGTTTTAGGTTTAAGCTACACTAGTAATCTTGATCTCTCACCGCACGCTGACAGAATTACAGCCAAAGCTGCCCAGATTTGTGGCTTTATTTCTTACAATTTCTATCTTCCTGAAATTAAGTTACGGCTCTATCTTATGTTTGTACTTCCCATTCTCGAGTATTGTTGCCCATTCTTTGGTTTGATGAATGAAGCCAGTCGTTTAAAAGTTGAAAATGTCCAAAGACGTTTTTCTAAAAAACTGTTAGATAGGGAACATCCCAATATCTCCTACTCAGATAGATGCCAGCTAATTAACCTAAAATTTTTATGGGTTCGAAGACTAGAAGCGGGCCTCTGTCTCCTCTTTCGCATTAATCATAGTTCAAATTTTCCTCGGATTTCAACACTTTCCCCTAGTAGTCGCCCATACAATCTTCGTAACTCGTCTCTAATTATACCTCTTCCGGCGTCCTCCACCTCTAAGCGCTCCCTTTTTTCGCTTCCAGGTATACTTTCCTCTGGAATAACCTTCCAATAAATATAAGATCTTCAGAAAATCTACACACCTTTAAGAGAAGGCTACGCCTTGATCGGAATATTGACTCGATTAAACTTTTATTTTCCTCATCCTTCCCAGACAACTTTTTCTATGACACTGAGAAAGGGCCACCGGGAATTTAGCATGCCGCTATTAAATTTCCGTATCTGTTCACGTTTCCTTCCTTTATGAGTAGTCTCGCTACCTAAGATCCCTCACCAGAAATGTTAATTATTCCAATTTTTTAGTTCATGCATCGTGCCCTCAAAGAATGCGCGCCATCTTAACGAAACCTTCTGTATTCGCCATATACAGTAGTTTGGTCGCATCTCCCTTCCCTCATCCTCGGTTGGACTCTGATGAATGTAACAGACCGCATCTGGGTTCTTGTCGCCTCGAGACTGGTTGTCATCGTGCCCTTACAGAATGCGCTCCATCGGCGGTCTTGACAAAGCCTTCTATATTCGCCATATACTAGTAGTCTGGTCGCATCTCCCTTCCCCATGTTCGGATGGACTCGGTTGAATGAAACCGACCGCATCTGGGTTCCTATCGGCTTGAGACTGATTTTCAATTTCGGCACTTATTTTTCTTATTCAAGGCGATACAGGCCAGTCCTGACCGACCCGCCTACGTACCATTTTATGAAATCCGTTACACAATGCCATATACAGCTGACATTTATTTCGGCCATGTTGATGTCGGACTATATTCCATTCTGTACCGCCACATGCAGGCCAGTCCTCCCTGTTTTTTTCTGATGCTATTTTTCTGAGGGTTTTTTTTTCTCCTGTTCAATTACTACAATCATTTTTAGATTTTGCTTTGGAGTTTTTTTTCACCCCTCGTTTTTTCATTTTCATTTTGCTCAACGGACTTCTAATCTCAAAAACTATGCATTGCACTTTGTGCAGATTTTGCCTACCTCGTCTAAAATTTGCATGTAAATTTATTTTTACTTGCTTTGATGGGACCCCGACGGGTCTTTAATAAAAATAATTGAATTGAACTGAATAGTAGTAGTAGTAGTAGCGGCAGCAGCAGCAGCAGCAATCTGCATCCGAGAAACAAAGATGAGACCAGAAGACACCCTGTTCAATATCAAGAAATATAGTGCATTCATATCAAAATTTGGAGCGTGCCTGAAAAGGCCCGTTTCGAAAGATTTACTCCAAGTTCGCGCATTAATTTCCTCGAAAATTAAACAAGGCAAATATGGTGCAGTTCGACAGGGCTGCTAAGACTAAGAGGGCGCCAAGGTATTCTAATAATAACACCTAAAAAGCTCAATTATCACCTGATAAAAGCCGCGCAGACGCTCATAGACTATCTGTGCCTCAAGGTGTGGAGATTTGACATCGCTCCCAAGTGTCGAAAGCCTCACTATTACAAATAGGCCTCTCTCGCCATTTGAAGCATTAACAAGAAGACTCCTAGCTTATAGGTGCATGAAAACAAAATCGTCAAGCAAGTGTCGCGACCCAGGATGACCTCCGGGGTTAAGGAGTACGCTCGGACGAACGTGACCCATGACTCGGCGAGATATTCCTAGATGCCAGAGGAATTTTGCTCCGCAACGTCTCACCTAACAGAATATCCGTGTGCTTGGAACCTAACCAAAGGAAACTCAAGAACCGCACACAAAACGTCTGCATCAAGTGTGTTCAGGACATCCTAGGTCAGTCCATTGTCCCATCCTCGATGTCCGTCCGGAGATGATTCATTTCAGAAGACAAAATGGTTCTTTTGGCGAAGTGACAGAATCCGCAGATACGAGCGTCCAGCGTCCATTACTTGGCACCCAACTCTAACATGTGGCTCGCCGAAATTAGGCTGTGTCTAGCGGCCACACCCTGCTAATCGCCTCGACCGGCGGCTAAACCAGATGTGGGGAATCAAGTGCTGTGTTCCCCAAAGCCAGTAATTACTTTAATCCTCCCGTCCATTCCTACTCCCTTCCGTTCTGCTCTTCCATCCGACACTTCCAAAAGCCCTTCGGAGAGAATTACATGCGGCCCAGTCTAACTCGGGCCGCTCTCCCACTAAATAAAACCGCGACCAATAGTGGAGTCTGGCGGTCCTTTGAGATGTATAATCAGCCCCATTTAGAGACAGCACTGCTTACCTCCTCACGACGATTGGGCTAGAAAATTTTGGGACCAAGTTATCTGCATACAGACCGTGACTCGCAGATGGACAACTCACGGCAGAAACAGTCAAACAAACGACAACCCCCGCACCGCGCCACAGGCTAATGAGGTGCGTCCGCTTACGTTGACAGCTTTGAGTGTCTGTTCTCTTAAGGACAATCTGAGGGGCAGCCAACCAAAACGAAGGACGACGCCAGTCGCTCGAGAAGCTGCGCGCCACGAGGTGGACACCACTGCTCGCAGCAAGACCTCCATCTCCTTACAAAGCCACCTGGAGGTAAGTGTCAGCCACACTTTCTTCTCGAGAGGCTGCCCAAAGGCAGAGCGACTTGGTGCAGGTGTCGCCTTTACCATTTTGGGACAATATCGTGGGATGACTGCCCTGTCTGCCGCAAGGCCTCAACGACCACCGACTTCGCCGCCCACCAGCTGAAAGAGAAGGGCGAGCAAGCGCGGACCCACCTCTACACTATCCCTGTGAACTTGACGAAAGCCTTCGACACTGTGGACCGTAGAGAGTCATGCAGAAATTCGACTGTCCTCAGCGACTCACGCGCATGGGGTGGCAGCTCCACTACAAGATGATGGCTTATGTCACAGACAACGGGGCCGTCCCAGAGGCATTCACGGTAACCAACGGAGTGAAGTAGGACTGCGTACTCCCCCCCATCATGTTTCCTACCATACTGATGGACGCTTACCGTAATAGGCGCCTAAGATCCGCATTGCTTACAGCACCCACGGGCATCTTCTCAACAGCTGGCGCATACGGACCCGACGCGCCTCTACACGACAACCGTCCACGATCCGTTCTTCGCTGACCATTGCATGCTAAACACTTGAAGAAGAAGAAGACACGATCGCCGGGACAAGAGCTGTGACAGACGCTACTGTGCAACGGAGCATGGACCTCTTTGCACCCGGCTGCGCCAACTTCGGACTCACCATCAACATGGGCAAAACGGTGGTCATGCGCCACTTGTTACCCAGCGCTGCAGACAGTGCTCCTTGCATCCACGTCAATGGCAACGAACTGAAAACCATGGACACCTTCGCCTACTTAACCAGGACACTCTCCCACTGCGTCAAAATCAACGACGAAGTGACCCACCAGACCTCTAAGGCCAGTCAGGCCTTCGGCCGCGCGTAGAACTTCGTATGGAAGCGCCACGGCCTTCACCTTAGATGTACAAAGCGGTTATCTTGACGGCTTTGGTGTACGGCGCAGAAACCTGGATAGTTTACAGTAAGCAAGCCTGGAATCTCAGTCACTTCCACCAAAGTTGTCTCCCACGGATACTAAAGCTGAATTGGCAGAACAGAATCCTGAACACAGAGGTTCTGGAGCGGACTGGGATCCTCGACATTCGAACCGTGTTGGGGCGACTGTAACTACGCTGGGTCGGCCACCTCGTGAGGACGGATGACGAGCGCTTAGCGAAACAATTCTTCCCCGCAGATTTCGTCACGGATGCTAGCCGACGAGGTCAGACCCATCGCCATATGAACACCTTGAAGAATTACTTGAAGTGACTACAGATCAAACCGAGGACTTCGAAAGACCTCGCACAGGACCGACTGGCATTAAGAAGAGCAGTGAAGACTGGAGCAGTCATCTATGAAGCCAACCAGCTCGCCACTGCCAAAGCTCGCCAGTCATAGGCGTTCCTGATCCGCAACGCCAACTACCAACCCCTCCCAACGTGCCAGCGTTGTCAACGAACACTCAGCATGCGAATCCGCCTCGCCAGACATCTCCGGACTCAATGCATCAACCCGACAAGACCCCTCGCTAGCTCCACGACTGCCCCTGCACCAATCCTTACGGCATCCGCTACAACGACAGGCCTCAGCATCGATACTCAACATACCCCTGGCCGGCGCCGTCGGTCACCACCATCACTGTCATCCCCACCACAATGTCCGCGGAGACCACCATCGCCGACGGCCCGGCAACCATCAACCTCGCCATTACTATCCCCATCTCCAGAGGTGGGGACTCGGTCCTAACCTGTCCCCATTGCGATCGCACATTTACATCATGTATCGGCCAAATCGGTCACTCGCGAATCTATCGCACCAGTGTCAGAAGCGTCCGCATACACTCACCGCATCTGCCTACACTGTCCACGTGCATTCATACACCGCATGGGCCCATTTGGTCCCAAACGTTGTATCGACACATAGCACACTTTGCACGCCCACCACCAGCCCAATCAACTCCCTATCGAACAGCATCACAACGACAATCCAACCAACATCCCCCAACGTATTCTGCTCACATTGTCACCGCACGTCCGCCCCACGCATCGGCCTGGCTGGTCACTTGCGGACCCACCGCACAGAGAATGGCAAACTTGTGCCTGGGGCACCGGCATACATCATCGCCTCAATCGTCCGCGCTGCCCTCGCACATTCACTCGGCGCTTGGGTTTATTAGGCCACATGCGCCCCCATAAAGACCTGTGGTAGAACATCGCCGGCTATACCATACCACCATATTTTCCTTCGTCAGTGCCCACAATACACAGGGCGGGGCCCTACATCAAACAACGCAAGCACGTGGCTACTCTGCCGCATGTGTGATCCGAGCCAGATAATATCACGGTGCGCTATACGCCGTGGCTTCGAAGGCTGTCCAGACCTCACAGTCAGCCCAGTGTGTTTGTGCGGAGTGATCGACTAGACGGGCTGCAATGCCTCCATCTTAACTTGACCTCTAGCCCTCTCACGTACGTGAGGCCCGTGCTGCTCATCCATTTTTTGTGAAATCCTGCTGCCTGTGGGGACCAGGTCGTGTATGCGCAGACGAGGTCACTACCTATGTCAGTGACTGCGCCGATGCTCTAGACCCACAGACTGAGCCTATACCTATGGGGACATATATTTCTGTATATACAAGAGCAAGGAGGAGATGAAGAGTGAGAGGAAAGAATCGCATAGAGGGAACGCGAGATTGGCAATAACATAAGCTCACATTGTACTGCGCAGACATGATAGTCGTTTGTGATTGGTTTTCAAGGTGAGGGTAGAGGAGGGGGGGGGGCG
>CACRXP010001599.1:28835-42764 GCA_902702965.1 Spirometra erinaceieuropaei | reverse complement strand
GGGAGGCGACGAGAAATAGTTCAAACTTCCAACGTATACATGTCAACTGACACTGACGGGTCGGCATACACAGCAAAGACGGCACCAAGCATGACAGCTAAAATCCTCTTAAGATTAAACAGTTAGATGCGGACGTTCTTCTTTGGCGATGCAGTAAAATTAACTGGAGCAGTAATGACGTTTCTGGTGAATTTTCTACGAGGACGCGCAACCCCGGGATGCATACGAGACCTATAGAGTTGATTGTTAGGCGCTTCTGGACCCTGGGTGCAATGTTTCAAGCCAGTCTGATAGGCAGCTGACTGGGTGCCGTTCGTGGGCTGAAGATGCGAAGGGGGAGGGGAGGGAAAAAGTGGTTGTGGTTGGGAGGTGGATGTGGGTAACGACGATGGAGCACAGGCATATGACGGTAGTGAAGTCTTGGGGACCAGAATAGCCTCTATTGGGGACGATGATGGCTTAGCCATCTTGGAAAGCGGTCTGATGGGCGAGGATGGCCACGAAAACTTGTGTTTCTGGCACTCGTCGACGAAGGTTGGCAGCGTACTTGTAGCGTGCGAGTTGAACTTCTGGTCCGCCAGTCTCACCTTTCGTTGCTGCCAGAAAAGAATATGAACATAGTTTAAGTTCGCACTTTTTGTGAACCGTCACCGTCTTTTCCATCGGAAATCACATTAGAATAATTCACGTCAAAGGGATTTCTCTACATAGTTCTGTTTTACTGATCGACCTAAAGTAGTTTGAATATGTTTTACGTACTTTGCATTGCGTATCTTCTGTCCGTTACACCTGTGAAAGCCTTTTACTCAATTAATAGCATTACCTCGACTTTAAAAAGTTTATAAGGCCCAGTTTCATAAACGCCTTTATCACAGACTCCAAACACAGAGGGTTAGAAAACTACATCAGCATCGATGGTAGTTGGCGATAACAAAGTAATTTGGCAGATAAATGAAGACAAAATATCTGAACGACAACCCTAATTGTGTAGGTAGGTCTCCCTGGAGCTGTTTTCGGCTCAATCTGTCACGAATCCGGATCCCAGCAATCGAGTCAAAACATCTTCATAGGATGAAATCCCCACAACCCAAACAGTAATAAGCGAACTGGGCCTCCATTTGCTTTGAAATTTCATGCTCCAGATGTTGACGGTTTGGAAGCTGATCTTATTACTAAAAGTTGGGGATGCGTGCGTGCATACGGGAAAGTGCTGAGGTGTCCAATAAGTCCACATTTCAAGAGCCATCGTAGTTCACTGCCATTCATCCCTTTCATCACCCGGCAGCATGCTTGGAATGTTTGACGCGGAAAAGTAAAATAAAGTTAAAGACGAATCTACACACAGAGATAGAAAGTGCGATTCATAAGCTTTGTAGTGTGCCTACATGGACGCTGAAAGGTTGCGATGCAATCTTCTTCCTGAGATGATGATACTGGCATGACCAGCGACTAGTGGAAAATACGGTTCTATTAACGGCTACGAACGCTGTCTGACTTCTTCATCTTCTGTGCCTTATGCGGTGAAGCGAGGTTTCAACAATGTACTAGTGAATGACATATACGTATACTACTCGTTTGATTATAGTAAACAGTATATGTTGTGTGAATGTTGTCGGAATGTTGTATTTATGTTGTCGGAATGCATACCCCCTCTGAGCTACAAAGTATATGTTGTGTATATAAAATAATCGTGCCACAGTACCTCGTTGACCCAACTTATACGGATAAACAGACGAGCAGGAGTTGCTCTAAATTGTGCCTAGTCCATTATGCATAAATATGTAACCTCCGTAATTCTTATAGCCGTCTATACCAGAAGCGGAATTGCTGGCATCACTACACAACTACGCACAGTTTCTAGGGCTTATCAAGGTACTGAGTTTTTGGGACAACCTGTAACACGATTTGCCGTTGAATGAAATTCTGATGGGGACACAAAAATTGCTAATAAATTCGAGGAGGCAAGTTCCGTTTATTAGTAACTAACTTCCTCGTGACTCGACGGCTGAACCATAGGCTTTAATGGGTCGGCGTTTGTATTAAGGTGAACAGAGACCGAAAAAGACCGCCATTCAGGTTTTGAAGGCTGTTCAGACTTACCTGAACCTTTTGACGCCAGTGCAGACCAGCTTTTCTCACCGCGTCTGTCTGTCGTTTCTTTTCACGGCGGCGTTTGTCACAGGCGATCTCAATCAGCAACAAAAGAAGGCCGGTAATGATTCCCACAGCAACCATGATGAATACGCCCGCCATGTTAGGGAGTTCCAGAGTTGCCGGACTCGACTCCGTGTTGGCACAAACCTCCGTGGAGGAGAAGATCCATTGAGTGTCGAGAGTTTCCATGAATCCACCTAATATGCACGTTAGAGGGCGGAAAAGAAACAACGGAGATACTGTGAAATGGCTTTCAGTTGTTGAATAAGGAGGATCGGTCAAAATTTCCATTCTCCCACTTCAAGAAAAACCGGGCATTAAAAACTTTTATAGGTTTACTTCAACTTACGCTCATGGAAACTGAGAACGGCCTGTGAGAGTTCGTAAAGCCAAGGATTCCCGGGTTTCATAGCAAGTGCATAACCGGTGCGACCGAAGACTTCCCCCGCGGTGACCAGCTCACAGTCGTGGGAGGCCTCGTAGTTAAGACGTGCAGAGTCCCAAATGAACGCCTTCAAGGCTCCTGACTTGACAGCCTAAGATTTCGGACATATGTTTGCGAAAATAGTTAGGAGTGGAAGCGCAAATATTGAGTTCGGGTAAACGAGCAGAAAACAAATACTAAAATGAATATAAAAACCTACTGAGCCTATTTGAGTAGACTGTTTTGATTATAGATTCTGGAGCCTACAAGTCTGTGAGAGGGGTGCAGGGATGCCCAGCTGTGGGTCCACGTGAAGGTCGCAATAGGTCACTCATTTGCATGCAGGTGTAGACTATGCCTAGCGTCCATTTACTTGCACCCAACTCTTACCTGTGGCTCGCCGAAGCTAGGCGCTGCCTAGCGACCACACCCCGGTAACCGCCTCGGGCGGGGGGCTAAACCAGATGAGGGTATCCGTGCATACATTTCCGCACACGGTAACTCGGTCCCGCCGGACAGATGGATCACCACCTCGGTGTCTCCGAGACAAGACACTATCTGCAACACTGCATGCCATAATATAAGTGAGACCCCAGGTAAGCGAACATTGCTCTGCCGTCTTTGCTTTGCTTATTCTTGCTTGCTTGATTTCTGTCTACTTGTTTGTGTTTGTCCTTGTTCTAGGCTAAATGCCGTTCTGTTGAATTTCTTCTGTCTGCCTTTGCTACTGCTTGTTCTCGCTTGCCTGCTCTTCGTCTGCTTGTTTCTGTTTGTATTTGCTGCACGCTAGCTGCCGTTCCTTTGAATCTGTTTACTCACCGTTTATCTATTCAAACAACCAGTTCGCTTAGAGAGAGACAGGAAAGCTCTGCCTCCCGTCTCTTTACCCTTCCTCTATCCGCCCTCCACTCTCCCCCACCCCCCTTCAAGTCCTACGGCGGTGCCGTAGGCAGGCCCAGGCTAACGCGGGTCGTTCTTCCACTAAAGAAAAGTCGTGGCCCACAGTGGAGTTCGGCAGCCGTCTGGGACAACTGAGCAGCCCTATTTAGGGACATCACTGCCCACCCCCTAGAGGGAGGAGGGGCTAGAAAAGGTGACCTAGACAAATGCTGGGGACCCACGCCGTCTAAAAGCTAACCATGGCCTCAGACGCAAAACTCACGGTCGAAACCATCAAGTCAGAAATAACACTCTCTCTCTTCCCCCACCCACCGCCGTCCCACTCGCCAGACTAGTAGGATGAGCCCGCTCACTCTGGCAGCCTTGAATATTCGTTCCCTTCTAGACAATCCGAGGAGCAACCGACCGGAACGAAGGACGGCGCTGGTGGTTCGGGAGCTGGCGCGCTACAAGGTGGACATCGCTGCACTCCGTGAGACCCGCTTCTCCGAACAAAACCGAATAGAGGAGTCGGGTGCCGACTACACCCTCTTCTGGAGCGGTCGTCCTAGGGCAGAGCGGCGGGACGTGGGCGTCGTCTTTTCCATCCGTAGTAACACCGTGGGACCACCGCTCTGTCTGCCGCAGGGTAACAATGATCCCCGGATAAGCCGCCGCCTGTCTCTCCAGAGAGACGAAATCGTCACCATCGTCAGCATTCACGCTCTCCGGACAACCAGCCCCGACAAGGCGAGGAACAAATTCTACGATGACCTGCACGTCCTCCTGGCGACTGTGCCGAAGGCGAATAGGCTGATTCTCCTTGGCGACTTCAACGTTTGCGTTGGCACAGACCATGCTGCCTGGAGAGGAGTGCTGGGTCTCAATGGTCTCGACGGCTCCAATGACAATGGCCTGCTCCTCCTACGAACCTGCGCAGAACACCGACTCATCCTGACCAACATCTTCCGCCTCTTGATGCGAGAGAAAGGCACCTGGATGCACCCTCTGGCCTACGTCCTCGTCTGGAGGCGAGACCAGTGGGACGTGCTGGTGACAAAGACGATTCCGGGTGCTGATGGGTGGACCGACCCACCCATCGTCCCATTATGTATAAGATTCGAATTCGCCTATAGCTTCGCAGGGCTTCTCAAGGTAAGCGACCCCAGGTAAGTTGAATATAGCTTTGTCGTATTTGCCTGCCCACCATCTCTATTTCAGCAACGAGCTAGCTCAATGCCTAGCCAACCTTCCAGTCGCCACCGCCGTCGCCGCCGCCGTCGCCACTGATAAGAACCGATGGTGTCAACTGTCAGGACACATTCCAGTCGACGGCCCTGGTTGTACTAGGTCACGCACGACGCCAGCATCAGACAGTTCAATGCACTCCTCAGCAAAACATACCTGGCGTGCCTAAAACTATTACGTGTTAAAAGTCGGGTGTTAGAAGGCTGCCGGCTGATAACTCGCTCTTTCGGAAAGACACGGAAATGGAAACCGCCTCCCCCCTCCTCCCTATTTCGGGAGTCTTAAGATAATTTCCCGAAGTATAAGGGTTTGTGTTGGGGTTGGGGCTTGGGTTAAGGTTATGGTTGGACTTAAGTTGAGGATTTAAGTCAAGGTTTGGGTTAGAGTAAGTGTTAGAATTAGGACACGGGGACATTTACCCTCCTTAGAATTTTGCACAGGTTCCTACTCCCGCGTCTTACCGTTCTTTCTTTGAGACGAGGATCAGACCTCAGCGTGACCTCATTCTGTGACCTTGTGACACCTGTCACATCTGTTAGACCCGAACCCGTGTCCAGCACATGTCAGACGGCACCTTAGTGTCACGTAGGCCACCGCACCCTATCTCATGCCGAGCCGGTTTCACCTGAAAAGTCATTGGTGTATGGGGAGGGGGGGGGGGAAAGAGCACACGAGATCAATCCAGCTCGCATCCAGAGCCTATTTTTACGCTGAAAATAATCAAACGAGACTTAGCCGTATCACTGCGACCGCCGCTCATGACTTAGAAGATTGTCAATTTATGGATGCATCGATTCTACTTGAGACTAAGGAGAACGCTACAATGACGTCTTCTTAAGATGCCTTTACGGCAGATTCACTGATGTGAGGTTATGGGGTCCCTCCATAATTGGGGCCTGCTTCTTGAGGAGGCGTGGAACAGCGCGTGTTTGGCACACCACTGCTCTCACATCCATCACCAGTGCCTTGCTATTGGGGTGCGGTCGGTGCGGTTGATGCGACGCAAGTCTAACATGATATAAGCATGCTAACCCATGAGCCACCGTTGTCCCCCTCGAAACCGAGTTGAACCTCAAAGTCTGTAGCGATCGAACTATAACGAACCCGTCTGTCTCCAAATATGAAGCATAGCCGATATGGACAAGGCAAACTGGTATGGCCACTGTTGATTCACTTCCTGTCTGCATTTAACGATGATCCAACCCCAGGCTGAGCAGAAATGAGGTCAAAACCCAGACCAACGTAGACATGTGGGTAAACGATTTAGCGTCAGGCCTACTATTAAGGGTCTCACTGAAGCTGCTTGTTGTGTCGTCTGTATCGATCGTAGCCCTGGCTGAACGGCATGTACTACAGTTGTCCAGTTTTTGCAAACAAAGCGAAATAGACTGGAAGTACAAGAACTTGAATATTATGTCTCACTTTCTCAGAAGGGATTTAAGTCGACATCAAAATGGCTGCGCGTTGGAAGAAGAAGAACACCAGAGAGGGTGTGCGCAATGAGAAAGTCTTAAATAAGTTCTCTCTCAGGTAGGGACAGGGAAGGAGCGGTCAATTTATGATATTTCAAATCCCGGTCAGGCTGGAGGGTAAGGTCGGTCATGCGCAATTTTCACAACGAGCGCCAAAGTTGTGTTCTCATGCAAAAGGTTGGAAAATGAAGACAAATCACCCAAAAAACATTCTTTCTTTTTCCCCTATAAATGAAACTCTCCTCCTGCCACTATGATTGAGACCGAGGCGGTTAGTGTCTTTAAGCAACGCCTTGGCAATCTATGCTAAAAGACTGACAAGCACTGTTTTGTTATATACGCATGCTACTTGCTTTATTTTGGTAGTATAATTTTAGTAATGTAAATGATGACGGTGGAGACCAAAATGCGCGTTCGCTTACACTTTGACGGTCGAGAGAATGAGGGTAAATAACGGAAAAAGGCGGATGTTAGCTATTTCAATGAGAACGGGAACTCAACTAAAAGTTAACATGGATTTAGGTATAGTTTTCTGGCTTGTCTACGAAGGAGAATAGTGTTTGGTTAAGAAATGTTCAATAGAAGAATAAGAGGACTTTACCTTGATGCCCTCTTCAACCGTCTCCACGTTGCGACCCTCCATTGTGCGGTAGATGGTGACGTATTCCACCTGGCTCTTGAAATACAACTCCACAGGGCTCCCACGTACAGTCGCAAACGTAAAGTCGCGTTGGGGGTTGCGTAACTAGAAGCGTGAAGAAACGTCAAGGTCGGTGGGATGGCATACAAGGACACAGAGTTTCATTCACACGGTAGGATGGGAGTTAACATGAAAGGCGAAAAGCGTACTCCGAGTGTCGTGAAGTCAAAGAGACAAAAGAAGACGCATACCAAATCGACTGCAGCTGACACTGGTTAGTGCTTACATGATAGGACATTCCTACTAAAATGCTAAAGCTGCCTGGGCTACATACCATAGGTGGCTGTCTCGTTAAATGTTAACAGAAAGTCTGAAATGCGTTCTTGATTAGAAGGGATTACTTAGGTAGGGTTGCAATATTGACTACCGTGCAGCATAATCCCGCCGGCTTGTGAATGTGCGCCCCTCCCGCCGACCACAAAAACTACGCTCGATGAAAAATAACTACCTAAATACTAGGCATTGCTTCGGTGCCTTCATTAAAGTATATTTTATAGAAAACAATGCACGAAAATATCGTTCCTTGTATTCATTTGGCAGAAAATAATGTTTTCCCCAAACTTTCTACTCGAAGAAAAGGTTACTTCGGGTTTTAGACAGTTCTTCAATCCCCGAACAATTCTGAAACAGATCTACCATTACAACTGCCTTTAGGGTTCTTAAACTACAAGCTACAATGCTTCATAAAGGGCATTAATAAACGGCCAAATGTGGTAATATTTGGATTGAAATTTCGCGACCTTAAAAATCTCATAAATGCAAACTTTTTACACCGAAAGGTGTCCTTTCCCAGAATATAAAAATTCGTAGATGCGATTTGCTGCCAAACAGGTAAAAGAAGGAATATTTGTTCGTTTGCCTTCTACGAAATCGAAAATCAATTTAAAAATGCGCAATACTTAAGTGGGCATTTTCATCGAGTGTAGTTTTCCTGCACTGTAATCAATTTTACCATCTTTTGTAAGTAATATTTTCTAATCGCAAACACATTTTAGAATTTCGGTTAAAATCCAGTGAAATACAACACCCATGGTACTCAACATCGAATACTTATTAAACACTACAGTTGAAAGTTATTCGGCAACGTAATATTAACCAACTAGTCTACTGCAAATGACAAAGGAAATTTCAGAGTTCAGGAGAGTTCCACCACCTCCAACTCTGTCCTAATGTGGCCTGCAGTGCGGAAATGAAAACTTTTCCTCCTCCTATCGCTACTGGTGTTTCCAATCTACACGCTTTTTTTCCAGGCAGCGGGAATCCACCTGTTGTTGTTGCGTTCGGCATTGCGTGCTCTCACGATGGCGACATACGGGCGTAGGCACGCTCTGACAGCCCTCCGTATGGGGCAGGGAAGCGGCTGTTACCTCACAGCCCAAATTCAAACCGATGGTTTGTGAAGTTGGACGAAAAAATCATTATCCTTCCGAACAATCAAACCCAGCATTTCAAAACCCCCTTGCTGGAGAGTTTGGAATTAATGCGGCCGATCAGCAGAGAATGAGGTCAACTCTGGCAGCTCCGTTCCCACGGCACTTAACGCATATTCCCCGCTATAAACAACCTGACGTGCCTTTAAATCATCACGGTGTGCTCAAAGCCGTGGTTGGGAGGGCTGCCAACTGACGGGAGATGTCGGTTCTCCTTCTCTCTGGACGGAGAGTCAGGTTGCAATGGCTCCATCCTAGTGCAGCGTCTATAGCGCTCACACCCAGTTAGGATTAGAAGCGCCCACTTTCTTGTTTCTAGGGCAGCCTGGTCCACCATGTATGCGGATCAGACGTGTGTGGCACGCGCTTGGCCTTGTCAGGCAATGCTCCCGATCCCACCTCCGGTCTTCTTGACTCTGTCTTGATGCAGAGCTGAGGTGCAGTAGGTGCTGTGCAAGTGCAGTGTAACTATACATTAATTCACGCGCAAGTTGCCGCTCCCGTAATGATGATAATATGTGCCGTGGGACTGCATTCCTCTGCAACAGTCTTTTGGTTAATCAAGGTAGTCCACTTTTAAGAATAAAAGCAGAGTTCCTCTATCTGTCGTTATCACTACATCTTATTTGAGCCTGCGAAGGTGCAGTGCAATTATGCATGAGTTCACGCGCAAGTCGCCGTCCCTGATTTCGGCATGCTGTGTGGTACATGTGGACATCGGCGCTCGCGACGGTCCAACCGGCAGGGCGTCGTCTACGTTCCCGAACTCGCACAATTTACCGATTAGCGTGGCACAGAGGCACGCAGGGCCTATGCAAACAACTTCGCAGCCAGCGGACTGTCTCATTCCCTGTCCAGTTGACAGGCCAAACTTTCAGACTTTGATTGGGTGGAATGGTGTTGTCAGTGCGCGTAGTAACTTTTGGGGAAGTCATACGAACTGCTTCCGTTCTTCAAAATTCGGTCCGAGCAAACAGTTCAACAATTAGCCGGAATCTATTGTGTACCCAATCATCAGATCGGTAATACCGCTTCCAGAATGGCGTAAACGTCATCCCTTTAGTAAGAAAATCAGGTTCCATGGAGTGCACATGGCACGTGCACAAACTTGTCCGAGTCCGCGCGTCGGAAATGATTACAAAGGTTATTGCCCGAGCCTCCAATACCAGGCAGGACTTAAAAATGAATGAAAAATCGCGTTCAGTGTATAGGGGAGCACTATCCCGACTGCGTTTATCCATGAAGCGGAGATCTGGAAAGACTATCAGTATCATAAGAAGAAGAAGAAGAAGAAGAAGAAGAAGAAGAAGAAGAAGAAGAAGAAGAAGAAGAAGAAAGAAAGAAAGAAGGCGTATAAATTATATTTCAACTTTCTCGAAAGACACTGAGAACGAATTTGTAAAAGCCAGGTCCTGGAATCTCCAAACATGAATGCGCGTATCACATAAAAACTATAGCAGATTCAACTCCGATGCAGTGGCCAGATAGTGAGGATGAATACCCCCGAAAGCCACATTTCTTAGCCAGCATTGTACTGGTGCTGGACGAACAAAAAGAAAATCCACTTAGAATCAATTCAGGAGCCTGGGAGACTTTCTGGTGTCGTCACTGCTAGCACACATTTCAAGCTCGTGTCGGCATTGCTGGACGGCTTTGAACCCGCTACGACCTCAACATCGCCAACATGGCTCCCTACGCTGTAAAATCCCTCTCAGGTGTCCACACTTTGACATCACCCTCTGGTTCCGGATCGCGGCCATCGGAGGCCTACGTATACCCCACTGCAACATGAAGTCAGTCTGAAGGTGAAGGACGACTGTTCACACCTGATCGCACACTCTGGTCGCTGATTGGTCTGATCGGATTCATGCGATTCCATCTGACATGAACTGGGACACGATGACTGGAGCTGTCGCCAACGAAACTAAAGCTCATCCAAACTGCCTAAACAAGTACAACCACTTCAATGACCTGTTTCACCAAATACCCCCACACACAGTAATGGCCACTAACACATCAGCCCTCACCCATGCAGTTTTGTTAATTTCCGAAGAAATTAATGTGCGAACTTGGAGTAAATCCTTCGGAAAAAAACTCTTCCGACTCGATCAGAATGTTTATATGAATAGTTGAGCTGAAATCCACCAGCTATTGCGGAATAACCGCGTAATATTCACAGACCGACAACAGGCAGCCAGTAGTATACAACTATGTGACTATTTACCATACTGACAGTACAGGTACCAGCTAAAAGTCCGATGTCTGAGCTGTTACTATGGTAAATCATTCAGAGGATCACCACTGTTGGCAACCACACACGCACTAGCATTATTGTGTCCACAGTTCTCAGTTTATATGGAGGCCAAATAATCAAGTGGAGAATGGGACTTTTTAAAAAGAGGTGACAGCAGACCATCGCTATTTTGATAATTCTTCATCAAACCAACATCAAAGCAGACACGAACCACATTTCAGGTAAACAAGGAGGAAGTAGAATTATGATTGGTTCGAAGCAGAGTATGCTGGTAGAATTATGTGTCGTGTACAGGAGCGGTGGATTCTTAGCGGAGTAGAAATTGGAGGCTGGATAACTGCCCACTGGCGATATGAGAGTTGGGTGAGGTTGATATATTTATCTTCGCTAATGAGCATCTATTTATGGACTGATGTGGGGGGGGGGCAGAAAAAGTGCATTTCGCGCTATTTTAACCATAAAGGAGAAGCATCTATTGGAGGATAACACAATTCGCTGCAGAAGAATCTGGGAAACAGCCGGTTCCTAAATGCCCTCCATAGTATAATTGTCCGTTGGGACAAGGCAAGAGTTTTAATAAAAATCAAACGAGGGCTGCATGCTATCGCTGGCTGGGTCTGTAATGTGCCGCCCCCCCCCTGCAGCAGTTCGACGGTCGCGAGCGACGACATTCACGGTGTATCCCAGGGAATGTGTGCAGCACCGGCGACTTGGGCGTGAAATGAGTTTGGGATGAGAGCAGACTTTCGCAGCAACTACCACACTCTTTCCTTCATCCGGCTGCGATAGCAGGGCATTGTCGAGAGGACGCAGTGGCCGACAAGGCTAGGCCAACGGAACTGAGGTATCCCGTCATTTGGTGGTCTTCCAAGCCACGACTGTTAACACGTCAGATTTGCTTATCAGTAAGGAATGCGCTGATATGTCGTGAGGGCTGAATTCCTCACCGCTGGCCTCCCTTCCCCTCCCCCCTCTGCCACGCATCGATCAACTGTCAACCAACGAGCGAATGGATTGGGCGGAGGAGCTGATGCAGCATGAAGGTCTGCGTCTAAGCCTGCTGCCACCCATCACCCCTCCTTCATGTACGGCAGTCTCATGAAATGTTAGCCCAAATTCCAAAATGTGTTCCAGGTTAGAAAAGACTGCTTAAGCAGGGCTATAATATTAATTATCATGCAGCATAATCCTAGGATATTTCAGTCGCACCTGGATGATGGCTTTTGAACGAACTTCATTTTGGCTATCTTCATGAACCACATTCCGCAAAAAATAATTACTTAAGTAGTATGAATTTATGGTGTGGTTTGGTTCTGCAGTCCCACTTGACTGATACCATGTGGTTAGCTTATTAAAACAATATTAGTTAACACACGTAACTTTGCCACTTGTTGGATTAGGAGGGGAAAGAGAGCGCAAGTAGAACTTGAAGCCTGGGCAGGGAAGCGAGTGAAGGTGGAGTGTACACACTCCCTCCCCGCGACACAACCACTCGCCGGATTAGAAAGATAAGGAGGATGAAATCACGACTTGAAGGCCATGGAGGGAACTGTGAGGTGATTCGCAGTGCATGACCACTGAAATATAACTACCTGAGTTCCAGTCCGAAAAATTCCATTAGCAAGCCTACTTAGCCAATTGCTGGATTAGGATAATAAAGAGGGTACAAGCAATGATCTTCGATGTCCTCGCAAATTCGAATATATTATATTGGAAAACATGCACAAAGATGCTCTCTCTTGTACTCAATTGGAAGCAGATTTCGTCTTCTTCAAATCGTCTACTTGAGGAGAGAGTATTTTTCGATTTATAAGGACTTTTCCAACGCCCGAACACTTTTTGTCCCACCTAGCGTCATACTGAAGGACAAAGTATCGTTCGCTTATAAAAAGTTCTCTAATTATGCGATTTTAAGACCTTTCTGAAGCTTTCTGAATTGTCCTTTGCTAGTAGGAAATGGCTCTATTCGGAGCGATGATCCAGACTTATGTAAACAGCATGATCCTGCCGAAAATCTGGCTTTGCGATGGGAAGGCGCAGTTGTTCAGGTCGCAGGGGCATACACTCGTAACAACAGCTGCAAACATAGGTTCTCTGGCCTTTCCACCTTCTGCGATGAATTTAAATCTTTGAATTTAGGCCTTGTAATCTCTCACAACAGTCATCTGAAAGAGTTTAAGTCATGCTGTGTAGCAAACGACAGTAGTTGGGAAGCAGTCGAGAAATATTTCCATCTCCATAAACCCTGTTTTTTTTACAAAAGATACCCATTCTCCAGAAAAATTTGTGCCGCATTCGAGCGAATTCACATAGTTCGATGACGTCGAAGGAGGACTGCACCCCTCTGGCCTCCGGTTCACGTAATATAAGCAGACTGCGCACTTCCATAAGCCGCGATAAACGAGTGCTCATACCTTCTAGACAGTAAACGGGGTTCAGTGAGCATGTCTGACGGCATTTTACGAAAGGAGCCATGAGTGACCATGCGTTGATGTTGGTGTCATTTGCAGCCCATATTTGTGGCGTTATCAACTACTCACTGGACTGAGGAAATATCCGCAAAACTCTGCATGAAGAGGCTGTTTTCAGTGGACAGTGGAGAAAAGGAGACTTTGAAGCAGCAGCTGACTCAAGGTCACTATCCCGCAAAAAAAACCAACATATTTTTCGTTCATGCTGTTCTCCTCTTTTAAATGCAACTATCGCCATATCAGTTGGGCTGGAGCAAATCTTCCGAAAAATATTTGACATTGATCTATTACTACGGAAACCAGTGCTGGAAAAGGTTAAACTGAGAGAAATACATAAGCATAAAGTCTTGCAGTCAACTATTTACGAGGAAAGAAGCAATCCATTGAAACCAAACTTATACAGAAGCTTCAGTGCGATGCATAAACATTCGGCGAGATCTTGTGGGGACGGTAGGAAGGTCAAATCACCAGCAAGTAGCTAGAGGACTGGCAATAACAAGGATTTCGAAATAACGAGGAAAAGGTAAGATGTGGTTATGCAGCGCGCCTGATGGACTCAACGCTGTTAGGGGTTAGGGCAACTAATTCTCAACCACTCAAAGAACAAGCTCGCATTCCCAAATAGCTTTTCTTTTGCATAAAATTACTTGACCTCGTCGCCTGTGCGTTCCCCGGCCCCACCTGTAAAAACCCCTATCAGCACCGGTCCCGTATTACAGACGGTTGGCGTTTGTTTACCTCAGGTGCGGCTAAATAATCACATCTGACCGAGGAAAATATGGACAATTCTAAATTTTTATAACATTCAGTATAGTAAGGCTAATCAAGGAAGGGAAACCCTGGTTAGCTAGGAAGAAGCAAACGCTACTCTACGAGACCGTGCTTAACGTGAAGTCT
>CACRXP010001599.1:0-17021 GCA_902702965.1 Spirometra erinaceieuropaei | reverse complement strand
CAAGTGGTGGTGGCATTAGTAGCAGTGGTAGCAATAGTAGCAATATCAGTAGTAGTGGTGGCCTTAGTAGCGGCAGTGGTAGCAGAGGTAGTAGTAGTAGTAGTAGTAGTAGTAGTAGTAGTAGTAGTAGTAGTAGTAGTAGTAGTAGTAGTAGTAGTAATAGTAGACGCAGTAGTATTAGGGTGCAAGTGACAATAGCTTACACGAACGTCGTCGATGCCAGAAATGGAGGCCTCAGGCCTATCCAGCACTAAGAAGGCAGCCAGATTGGCCGTGTATGAGGCCACTATGATCATCGCAAAGCCTGCCCACACCATACCGAGCGCCCGAGTGGAGAAGGCCTTAGGTGTCTCCTCACTGATGCCGGAGTTAAGAAGGATGCCCCATGTGAACCACATGGAGGAGCTGAGAGTGAACTTGTCCTCGGATGCTGTCGATCCAGCCGGCTGCGTCTGTTCATTCGCCAGCACCGCGGTCTTCTTTCCTCCCACCTCAGACGATGCCTCAAGGCTGTTCTTGTGAAGACTGTCTGTAAAGCTGGTAGTTGAGACAGAGGTGGGCGGAGGTGGGGAATTCGGCTTTGACTTGGTCTTCCTAAGGTAGTTCAAGGCCGAAAAATGGTCCAGTATGTAGAGCAGAAAAGCGACAACGTTAACGGAGACCCCAACCAGGACCCAGAGAGTGCTTTCAAAGGGTTGCAGGAAGGAAGCGAGGTTCGATTTGGACCGTTCCTGCAAGACATCGTAAACAGAAGAGTGGGAGGGGGGTGGGGTAAACAAGTAAACTGGGTGTGCAGACGTGGCTGGTGCATGCGCCCTCCCAATAGGAGGTAGTGCAAAGTCTGTTCGAGGAGACCATAACAGATAATGGGGCGGTCCTCACCGGGATGAACTAATGAACTGCACGAGAGCGATGGCTCATCAATAGCACTGGTAGTACCCGAGCGGGCTGGAGGAGACTCAGTCAGGTCGGCCTACCGGAAGATGGGTAGGGTAGACGGGTAACGAAGGAATCCAGACAAATACGCGAAGCTGTCTGACGCTAGCTCCAGAAGACTGGTTTCTCGTGTGGAAAGGCGGCACTGATTTAGACAATATCTCTTTTTTCCCCAGTTTAGTAAATGTCCGTAGGTTGGATGCCTGCTTTGCGGATGAAAGGGACGATTCTCGTTCTCTCCCATTTCACCTCTTTCCGTTCATGTCATTTTCACGACAGAATATGACGTGAATTCTCGTTGGTCTCACGCTTGTCTAATGGCCCATGACCTCGCGGAACTAGGAACACTAACCCCTACGAGGTTTGCCCAGAAGGGTACAGTATATGACCTAACTTATGAAATGTCGTGATCGGAATTTGATAGGGTAGTACCGCACACATTTGGTGTGGTTAATTTTGTTTATTGAATTTGTTTGAGGCACAGAAATACTTTTTTTAAAGAAGAATTCATTTCGGGTCTGTCCTATGGGAGGAAAACAGACCGAGATTAGGCAAAATCGGACGTTTCCTGATTTTTAAGTAATTCCCTACGTTATTTAATATCGCACCTTAGGGGTTCTTATTTTTACGCACTTTCTTATGATTGAACCCTAATATCAGGAAGACAGTTTTTAAGTGAATTTCATCTAGGAACGGCATTGAGATTCCACGTTCATGAAAATTGGGTGGATTCAGGCATGTGAAATCGCATTATTTTCAAAAAATAAGTGGATTAATCTTTAAAAATTCTATTTCGCAAATTTGTGATCTTTTGCCAAGAAATGAAGTAATAAACTTGGCGACGATATTTTGTTTTGCCACGCCGAGAATTAGTAGGCGTAAACAGATAACTATTGAGTGCCACTTTTCTGTGCCATGCAGTGCGATGGTGTCGAAGCACTTCCTATCGGAAGATGATTTTAAACGCATACGAAAATTGACAATAAAAGGGATGCCTTGTGAGTCGTTACCACAGATTTTAAATATTGGTCAGGTCACTCTCTGGAGAATCATTAATGATAGAACAATACCTAGAACTAAGCAAGTGGACTAAAATGGCTCACAAGCCAGCAAGATGGCGATTTCATTCGTCGTACAACACTAAAAAGTGTCATTATATGCCCCTGAAGGCCATTCACAGGGAACAGCTGTCAATGTTTTCTCCGAGCGTAATAAGAAAAGAGACAAGAGAATTCAATCTTCATCAGCAAAACGCCATAACAAGGTCATTTTTATGTAGGAAACTTAATAGAGAACGTTTTTTGTTTGTTCAAGAATATATCGATTACAGCATTTTATTCCGGAACAGCATTTACTTCAGTGACTAGATTTTATTTTTAGACAAGCCGCCAAAGTCGGCCAAGGTGGTCATGTGTGAGAAGAACTTCCAACGGTAACACGCTTAATGAACAACAACATTCAAGAACTACCGGCGCCTGATGGTTTGGATGGTCATCCAATTCGGAGAGGGCCAGTCTGGTGTTCAACAACGCAGACGATACATTGCAAAGTGTTCATCGACGTCGTAAAGGATGCCTCCGGCCACAACGGCATTCATCGACGTCGAATGGTAAACGTAATGTTGCCTGATAATGCCCCTGTCCACCGCTCAAAGGAGGTATGATTCCAAATCAGCTTACGACTATAATTTAATATTTTAGACCACGGCCAGCCTCTCCACCTGCGGCATACGAAGTATTTTTATTCCCGCCAATGCCTCAGACCAGAATCCGACCGGCATTGGGGCAATGCAAGAGAACAACTTTCAATGCGACGAAAGGCGGATTTTCTGTGTAATAGTTGTATAGACCAAACCAGCCTAAACAACTTAGTAGTCTCTATGATCTCTTGGCTTACAAAAATTTTAAAAGCAAAAGGACAATCGATAAAGTCCTAATACGTTGTATTTGTTATTGTTTTTATCATTTTGTCGCTGTATGACATTTTCCCTCTGCGCTTGCAGTTATACTAGGCAGCAAATAATTGGCCTGTCGCAGAGTCATTTTAAATTTGGTGGTTTTTTGCAAAATAAATTATTTCTTAGTTAATAAACAATATAGCATAGACCAAACTGCGTCTCCTTTTAAAGATCGGTCGCTTCTTTAAGGCAGTGTAACTTTGGTGGATGCGGAACGGGCGGTTCGTGCTCTACAAGGCTTTTAGTTCGCAGTTCGTGACTTTTCATCATATAGGTTGTACGTTCGCACGTATGTTGTCCCCTTTTTACCGACACCGGCAAGACGGGTTGCCCGTTGGCCTAGCTGCTGGCTACCCGGCGCGTCCACAGGTGACAGATAGTGGGACGACCTTCAGTGAAGGTCAGCTGCGAAATAAGCAGACCCAGGTCTGACGAATAAGCGGTCGCGGACCAGCAGCGACATTGCTACCAGGGTGCGGTGGGCTGAGGTCTGGCACGCTGAAAGCCTTATGAAATGCCGCAAAAGCCAATGACGGCATTGTGACATGGTGACCCTAAACCGCCCTTAAATAAGTTTACTTGCCGCCGCTGCCTTGTGGTTAAGCATTTAAACTAAGGCGCTAGAGGAGACAACCTCGAACAAACAATCCGAGCGGCTCTTGGGGACCCACCCGTATTCTAAATTCCCAAGAAACCTCATCAAATGGAGGTATTTGAGCACCACTGTTTGAGGACCATCCTTCGAGCGAAGTTCACCGACTTCGCCTCAAATGAGACAAGCTGCGCTCACTGCGACAACATCGCCAGGATAACGCAGGCCATCCAAGAAAGACGACTGAGGTGGTTCGGGCATGTTCTTCGTCTTCCACCTCAGGAGCTCAGTATTACTGCCCTCGATCCGGCACCGCTGCCCCATTGGAGGCGTTCAAGAGGGAGTCAATTCAAAACCTGGCTCGACACAGTTCGTCAAGACATGGAGGTGGTTATTGGACCTTCGGTATTCGGTCTACGTCGATGGCGAAGGGAATGGGTTGAGCTGTCCAGATCTGCCGTCGCGGATCGTCATGCGTGGAGAGGTACAGTTCGCGACATCATCGAGGTCGGCTAGATCAGGCATGATCGCAGCCGTATCAAGTACAATTACAAGTAAGTACACCTTTTACCATATACTTTACTGTTTTGTTCGTCTCCGAAAATTACTTTGTTCTGTTTTTCTCCAGCCCTCTTACTATTTGTTTGAATCACCCGTCTTCTTTCCGCGTAACTGGATACTACCTTTCTGACTATACGCCACATCTTTCTGACTGCACGCCATACCCTTCTGACTGTACGCTTGGAGACATTTGGCTGTAAGTGTAACATGGAAATTTTGCTAATCATGCCAATTATAGAATCGTGTTTCCATACAATTCTACTTATTTACGTTCTTTCCACGTATGGGTGGCACGAAGTAAGCCAACTCAGGCGACTTAATCTAGACAGGCTACAAAGCAGCTTGGCTCAACAGACTTGGTGCGAGTTATGAGAACGGGCCATCAATTGGCGGTCGAATGTACTCCACATAGGCCCCGAGCTGTAACTAGGATGAGCACTTTTGGTGTATTTGCGGCCAACAGACAGTCGCATCATAGTTACGATCATTTCCGACCACACTAACCTCCCGTAAAGAACATTGGATACTCCCGACCACAGCCGGCCTTGTGACCCTCGTGGCCTCAATGGGCCTCTCACTCAGTTGCACTCAGAGCCCCCCTCCCTGTGTTTCTGCGACATCCTGGTTTCTTGTGCACAGACCAGGCACGCGCAGACGAGCTGTTTAACCCTGTCTGCCGCTGCGTCTGATCCCGCCTCCGGTCTTCTTAACCCCGTCTTGACACCGTACTCAGGTGGGTGAGGGGGGGAGAGAGAGGGGGTAGATACTGTGCAAGTCAACTATCACTGTAGGCTAATTCAGTCCCTGTGATCACTTTGCTGGGTGGACATAATCGTTCGCGATGGTCGAACTGTCATGTGGTAAAGCACTGGACTTCGAAAACCCACTGGATCTGGCTAAAAGAGGCACTGGCACTGGTGCACCTAAGGTGCCCCAAAACCTGAGATCGGGCAAGGCTGGACAGAAATGGCCACCCCGGTCTCTCTTGTATTTTTAAGTGCCACCTTATCCAAAAATATTAGTTAATTCGCAAATCGAACCGAGTACCAAAAACGCATCATATATTAGATGACTGCTTCGTGTTTGATTTTTAATTTTTCTAAAAGTAAGCTCATAAGAGCACACTTTTCCTGGAAACAGATGGGCGTTCAAGTGGTTGACACTGCCAACCGAATACTACAAAGAGAGACGTACGACCAATCAGACAATTCAAACGCTTCAGTAATCCATAGGTCTCCAGAGTAAGAAGAACTGTTTATACAGACAACAGCCCTATGTTAGTGAGATCTTTATTCAATACAACATAAAAAGTACGTAGAGGAATACAGTAGATGACCCATCCCATGAAATATGCATAAACTAGAGAAAGATCACTAAACAAACTGAAGCAAGTCCGAACGCATCCACCAAAACACCAAATTAATAATAAACGACTTCCAGTTAGATTAAAATGCAAAATAAGTATCACAAGTACTATTCCACTTATGGTAAAGAACAATTTTAAAAGAAAGGTGCAGATGTCGAAAACGCGAAAATTCCTGTCACATGAGAAGACTCAAATTTTGGAAGTCCATAATGCTTGTCCATGCAAAAAAACTAACTAAACAGAGTAGTATAAGCATAGTAATGCTCGGAAGATTATTTTGTACATACTCTTTTACAGAATATCCTCCAAGAATTAATGTCAGATAAAGTCTAGCCCAACGTCGAGTGCGTCATGTTCGGTCATGCGTTTCAAGATCTTGTCGTGCAAGTTCGATGGACTTTTCCGTTTTTGTATTGCTCGATATGAGATTAATAAAAGCAAAGAGGATTTTGCTTGGTTTCGCGGATAGAGCTGTCACAGGAATAAAGGTTTCAATAAATTCACATGCTGACAGGCCGATCGGCGAGTACTAAATTTAAATAGAATTGACAGGCCCTATCGTAAACATACCATTTTGTGAATGATAAGGGAACTTTTCTTCCACCAATTTTATTTGTCATTTCTTCTGGTGGCGGAGTACGTTGAGTTCCAGATCATCCTTGAAATATCAATGAATACCTCAAGATTTTCGGTGCTTTCAATCGCTTGCCCATAAAGATGAATTTTTGCTGTGTTTTCATCAAACCTTAAAAATAATATACCTCTCAACAACATTTACGGAAGTAGCGAGTAAGTGGGCGTTCTTTTTCACACAGCTGCCCATTTAACTTACATTTAGAGACTGTCCTGAACGTGAGACCTCATTGTCGACAAAACTGAGCGACCACAACAAAACTTAACGACGAATATGCTTTCGAGCAATTGAAAAACTTTCTCTAGTAAATTACCTATTTAAAAAGTGTCTTAATACTGCATTCTGTTGGTGAATGTCCTCGTACTTTATCTTTTTACACGGTAAAAACCAGAAAAAATTGACACTTTTAAACGTATTTCTGGCTTTCCTGAAAAGTACTGATAATTATGCTCCCTCGAACTGAAGAACTGGTCGGATCTTATTTCGTGGCCGCACCTGCGGTAGACAAGCGTCGGTCGCATGCCATACGGGACCGGCGGTAATAGGGGCTTTAACACTAACACCGAACCCTAACCCTAACAATAACCGCTGACCATAACCACAGCCCCTAACACTAACCCCTTACTCTAACCCCTAAGAGGTGCGGCTACGAAATGGGATCATATCGAAGAACATACTTCCTTCCTTGTATTGCAGTCATTTTCGCTACATTTTTCTACTTTTCGGCTTCGCCCTACGGTTATGAATGTACCGAGCAGTGGCCATATAAATACTGGCACATTGCAAAACTGTTAATGCTTTGCCCATTCCGTTTCTAAATTACGTAGTCTGGTCTCATGGCCATCAACGTGAAGTTTGTGGTCCAACTGATCTCCAGACAAAATGGCGAAATTTCTGGGAAGGAGGATGAAGTTAGAACAAATTTACTGGCAAGAGCAAATGAAACATTGCGTATGCAGAAAGCGAGGAAATCGGCGCCCCAGTTACTTTTTCACTGCAAATTCGACTGTCCGAATAATTCACAACTAACATGTTTCGCAGTCACAGTCACGAATGCGTTAGCTGTCCTCGGGAAACCATGATCGGCAGGAAACTCGATCTAGAAGAAAAGACATGCCTGTTGGTCCAGCTGTTGGATGACCGGCGCTTCCACAGCTGGCGAATAGTAGAACAGCCTTCAGTGAGCACTAGCGGAGAAATAAGCAGGCCTTCTGATCTGACCAATACGTGGTCGTGGAGTATGCAGCCATATTGCCTTTCGACGTGACTGGACAATGAGCTGGGCGGATCGATTACGCATTAAAAGGCCACAAGCCGTAGCGACATTAGGATGTGGTAAATGCTGTCTGCCGTCCAACAAGACTTCACTATCAGACTAGCCCAACCCTTTAGCCGTTGATTGGTGTGCCGGAGAAATGCATGAGGCCATCCGGCCTCGAATCCGGGAACTACGGGGGACAATTCCTCCATCAGGCGCTCAACATAACAATCCCACGTCGAACCACGGCTTAGTCAAGGAGGCACTGCGGCAACGAGAGGACCAGGCTCCTGTCCAACTTAAAAACAGCAGTTCAACCAGCGAAAGAACATTGATGCAAAGTTGTCAGGGTGCACCGAACTCACAAGTGTTGTTTTGCTGCCCAACAGAAACGACGACAACGTCACCGCTCATTATTGCTGCCCTCGGAATTTGCGCACCTCTATCTGATTGGCCCTCCACTAGGGACAAAATAAATCAACGCCTGGCCTTAGGACTCCCGAACAGACAACCAAGTAAACAATAGCGAGGTAGAAGGTCAAAGACAAGGGGAAGGGGGCTTAGACAGCGGCACCTTGGAGGTTATTCAAGCCGCATCCGGACGCCCATACGCCCGATCAATACAAAACGCAATGCACACGCATGGGGTACGATGAATGAGTCGGAAGTACCATAAAACCGAGGTTCTACCAGTGTCTGTTCCGCTGTTATTTTCTAAGATTCGCGTGGCCAGTCTACCACAATAACAGGCGAACTGAGAAAGTCAGAAACATACTGGAATTAGAGGAGGAGGAGGAGGAGGAGGAGGAGGAGGAGTACGTTTTCGAAGCCAATTTCGACACCAACCTTGTGAGACCGACGGTAGGTGATAAAAAGACAGTTGTGGGCTGCCTTGAAAACAAAGGTATGGAGGAATGATGAAAAATTAAGTGCAATTAGCTGAAGGATTGGGAGGTGGACATACTTACCCTCTTGACAAGCATTGTGATACCCAGGTACTTGAAAGGCTTGGTGAAGTCGATACGAGTCAGTCTCTCAGGTGTAATGGTCATTGGTGCGACAGCGAGATCAGCAAGCCCGGTTACGAGTTCGCCAACAATGCCATTCCATACTTTGGTGTCGTTGACGGTCAACTCCTCACCCATCTGTCCATCACCCACTAGATGTAGGTCAAACGTGAAGGTTGTGGGATTGGCCTGAAGTCCCGTACGGTTGGCCAGGCGTCTCAGGAGATCGATGCAGTAGCCATAACAGCAGTACTCCGTGACCTTGCCTGTGAAGGCGCGGAAAATAAGTGACATTTAACCCTATGGCAGTTGCAACTCTGGGATTTGTCTCTCGGATTAAGTCTCAGGATCCGATTAGTCAGCCAGGCAGACACACGGATTACCCAAATACGGCAGTCTCACGTTGCCATGGCACCCGCCAGGTCGCGGTAGCTTTGTTCGATCTGGCCTGCTTGCAGGACTCCTGCAGGCGAACACACCAAAACCTGCTAATAGTTAGGCAATATTACTGACAAGGACAGGAGAGGCTGGAGTAGCCAACTCGAATTTATCTGCCGTCGTGTCGACATGAAATACTCGAACCACAGGCCAGGAAGAACTGAGATTTTAACCCGAGTTCAATCGAGCCTTGGGGATTGGCTGAGCCACAAATTCAACTCTCCAAGTAACGATGTCTTTTAGCGATGATACCGCGCTAACAGCCTATACGATACAGGGAAAGGGGGCGGCCGTGTAGTTCATCGTGAAATAGCATCCGACCAATGCTTAAAGCCATATAAGCTTAATGGGACCGCCTAGACGTGGGGTAGTAAAAAAAACTTGCGAGAGAGAGAGATATGGGGACCCTGAGTTTGTATTTGGCTACAGGTGTTCGTCACACAAAGCGACAAAGGGGCGTTTCTCAGCCCTGAGATAAGGTAAAAAGGAGCAGGAAAATGAGGCGAATGAGGAGGAGGAGGAGGATGATGGAAGCACCATCTCCCATGCATGGAACATTGGAAGTTTGTCGAGAAAACGAGTAAAGTTTTCGGGGTGACCATTATGGTATCATTGCCTACGAAGTAGAAAGAAGACGGCCGTATTGCCAGGAACTGGAGCCTGACTATAAGGTTACTTTTTCCCCTCATTACTGTCAAAGACGTTCGCATGAATAAGCGGTGCCCTCAAAAGCGCCCACTGCTACCCAGTTGTACCAGCGATACGCGTTACCCCGTATGCGTAGCGCGCATGGTTCCACCAATTACGACAACAGTGAACAAAGGCTGGCCCTCAGAATATGATTGGACCGTGGCTGTCACTTCAGCAAACAAAGGCCACGCCAGATACCCATCACTAAATTGCCGTGCATCTGAGGTTTGGCAGAAAAAATAGGGGTGCAGCAGCGCCGGCAACGATACACCTTGTGCCATACCTGCTTATCTTCTTCCCCTCCGCGTCACGTCGCGTCCTCTCACGCCCGATGAGTGCCTGCAGTCTGTCACGGGCGGGGGGGGGAGGGGCGGACAGAGAGGGTAGGCTTAACACCCCCGCCGCTCACCAGCCTCACCAACACTAGTGGGCTATTTGGGGGTCGCAGTGGAACGGTGCCATAAAACCTGAGCTACAACTCCGGCATAACATCCCCACCCCCAATCATCAGATAGTGAGCGCACGGTAAGGAAGAACGACGTTATTAAAAGTACCCAACAAAGGGGGGGAGGGGGTGCTTGCGTGCTTGTGCGCGTAGACTTCAGAGCACAGCTCACCGGTATAAAGGAAGCGGCAGATGTGACACGGGGGAGGCAACCAATGACAGGCTTTCGGGTATGTGGCAACCAGTGATGGTAGTTTACAAATCAGATGGCTCATCCATCAAGTACTGGCAACATCCATTGTCGTTCTCAGCTTCATCTAAATTTGTGCACTTAAAACAAAATCCTCAGAACTGAATGTGAACAAAAGTGGCTTCGTAGAGGATAAGGAGGGTCCAAGAACGCCGCCGGCTCGTCAATCCCTATTCAAGCCCGTACAATCCTTTTCTGTACACCGTCATCCGACGTCTCTCGGCTGTACTGAGGCAAGTTATTCAAAGCTTGTTCGAGCATACTAGTTCAATCTTGGGCGAGGAACAAAGTGCCGGTGTTTAGCATCGATTATTTGTGTAGCGTACCGGACCTGGTAGATGTGCTTGCTCGTGAAAAATTCTACCGAAAGGCTATTAGCGTGACTCAGCTCGACGATCAAAGAATGTAGGACCCACAACTAACTTGCGTTAGACTGTGGACCGTGTAATACGCTGAACGGTGGTAGAGGGGGGTCTTACGGGTAGGGCAACGCACGGGACGAAGAGCAAGATGACACAGAAAATGGATAAATTTCAGTCGAAAGTTTTATCGTACGCTGCCATTTGATTAAGAAAGTGAGCGCGATAATTAAAAAATAAACAAAAAGCAGCCTTCAAAAGATAACGAACTTTGAATAAAACATCGCTAGTAAGTTTACATCCACTCGCGAAGGAAAGGAAATTTCAAACAATGGGAACGGTGAATAATGTCTACAGTCACACTGAATTTTTGGGGTATATTTTTGAATTCGCCATCTATTTATGGGTCCTACACCCTATCGTTACCGTCAGCCCTCTTGGGTTACTTACCAGTTTGTAGACAAGTAATTTAGACAGAATGGCATAACCGAAAAGGACAAGGAAGGCCGGGGTGGCCATTTCTGACTCATTAGCCGTCGTCAGCCCCGAAATGTGGAGCACCTGGGACTCGATCCCGCGACCAGTTGGTTAGGAGTTCAACGCCCTAGACCCTGAGCCACGGGCTCGTTGTCCTGTCGGTCACGAACGGGTATATACAATCTTAGGGGGGAGGCGCCCACTGATCGTTTCACGGAACTCACTCGTCCCTGCCAACTTATTTTATTCACTCGCTCATGCGCGACCGTGTTTTTTGCCGAAATGTTACCTAATCTCCAACTATTTTTTCTTAAAATATGTTGACTAAGGAGACCCTAGAGAGATGGCTGTGTCCAAGCATGCTGATCTCTATCTAAAAGCCCTAGGTAGGTGCACAGACTACGTCTCAGCAGAATCAGTGGAAAACTGCAGAACAGAAAAATGAGTTAAATGCGACTCCAGACTGTGTAAACTCTTATAAATAAAATCCCAATTCTACCGGCGAATCGCTCTTGGTCTAGACATCTTGAATCTGTTTTTTTTTCCTATATTCACATTTTACACCTGATCTGGTGCACACGTTCTTCCTCTTATCATCTGCTGCCAGTTGGTGTTGTGCACTTTTCAGCAGCCAACCAGTCAAATCCTTCCACGCCCCCCCCCCCCCCACAATCAGGCATCTGCACATCCTGCCGATCTACTGCAACAAACTCGGACATGGAAAGGATGTTTAAATATTTATATACAGCACGCAGCACACCCTTTTCCTTGTACCATTGAGTAGCAATTTGGAACCCTAATGGGCGGTCGAATGGCGGCAGGTGATAATGCAAAAAGTACAGGAGTGGGGGGGGGGAACCGTAATAAGCAATTCTAACTTATTTGGCGTCGTTGGCGTCTCCTGCCTCAGCCCAAAGTTTGGATAAGTCGGAGTCTTTGAAACCTGGGCATCTAGTCAGACGTTCTATAGCTAAGCCGTGGACCCGCTGTCCTGTCTGTTTCGATCGGGAGTATTATTAAAGTTGGAAGGGGGTTCATCGATCTGGTTGCAGTACGGGACACAAGCGTCACTTTTTGTCTCGGGAAACCAATCTAAAATCTTTTCCGCTAGTCGAATAGCAACAAATTAGGACAAAGTACCAAAAAAGTCAGGGAAACCAAAGGTGGGCATTTTGGATGTGTTAGTCGACGCCAGACAATTATAGCAAAATTTCGTGGACTCTGTACGGCAGTGCGGTATCCTGAATTTAGTACTGGTACATGTGTGACGGAGCAAGAATCTTCGTTTGATCTGAAGCGCTTTCTAGCATGTCTCCTGTCTAAGTTATGTACAGTGGATGTACTGTCTCATGAAATGTAAACTGAAATTCTTTTCGATCCGAAAAGATAACTTAAGTAGGGTTGTCGTATTAGTGATTCTGCAGCAAAATACCAAAATATTTTAATCATATCAGGCTGCTGGGGTTTTTGGGCGAGTTCCTTTCCCGCGGTTTGTAAAAACTGCACTATGTGAAAATTGACTACTTACGTATGCCCTTTTCTTACTGATTTTCGATGCTCTTATAAATTCAAATCCAGAATGACTTTGGACTTGATCTATTGCTGCCTTTGCATTTAGGGTTTCCAGTCTCGGAAAGAGTTCTCAAACACACAGATACGATGCTATTTAAATGGACGTCGCTCGGCCCTAAACACCCTCAGAATACGAAACTTTTATTATAAGCGAAAGATGCGCTTTCTTCAAACACAAAATACGAAGAAGACATGATCTACTACCCAATGAGTACAGAAAAGAATCTTTTTAATCATGTTTTCCACAAAGTACATTTGAATTTATAAGGACATAGAAAATCAATAGAATAAACGTATGCTGTTTAAGCAGTCACCTTTTTTCAAGTGCAGTCATTGCAGGCGCCTGAGAGGATGTGTTTAAAAGCCATCATCTTGGCGTGTCTGAAATATTGCAACTATAGAAACACTATGCCGCAAGATAATCTACATCACATCCCCACTTAAATAATCCTTCCTAATCGAATTTGCATTTTGGAATTTCGGTTAACATTCCATTTGATCGGTCAATGATTGTGTATTTTACAGAAAAAGTGCACGAAAATATCCATTCTTTTAATCGTTTGGCGGAAAATTATGTCTTCTCTAACTTTTTTACCCGAAGGAAGAATATCTTCCCGTTTTAAAAAGTTTCTCATTATGAGGTTTTTTAAGACCGTGAAATGTCTATTCATAGAAAATCCTACATCTTCATTTATCAATGTTTCTTGTGAAGCATAAAATATGGTTCAAATCCACTGCAAAACTTTATGAACTGCATAATAGCGAGTAGAAATATGTATGATTTTTCTTACATGGAAAATACACAGCTTGTAGATCGGAAGTCCCAAATGTAAGTTTGACGACATGTCGGGTTCAGAATTACTCGGGAATTGAAAAAATTTTCTTCAGAACCGAACTATACTCATCCTTTAAGTACAAAATTTACAGAAGACGTAATTGGCTTCGAATACTTTTGTATACATTTTCCATAAAATATATGTGAATTTATAAGGGTACCGGGAATCAATGAGAAAAATTCATACTACGCTGGCAGCCACTTTTTACAGGGTGCAGTATTTGCAGACGGCCGAAAAGAGGCTCATTCAAAAAGCCGGCATCTTGATAGGACTGAAGTATCTTCGGATTCTGCTGCCCGACCACTCATACTACAAACCTTCTTAAGCTATCTTTTCAAGTCGAAAACACGTTCCCGAATTTCGGTTAATATTTTATGAGATTACACACCTACCACATGCCCAGAAACCATATATACAGGTACACCCCCTTTGCCCATCGATCGGGCCATGCGATAGATGCGTTGGATCAACACGACGGCCAGATCGGAGCCCGGCAGGCGTTAACGGGAATGCTCACCCACGTGACAAATGCCAGCATTCGGGGTGTGGTGGCACGCCCAGCTGCAGGCTCATCCCACGCCAGTTTGGATCTTAGCCACTCCCTTTTTGGTAGAAAATCCTGGTCAGTGTATATTGAGGATCGGGCGGGGGCGGTCGCACGGCTAGACACCGTTTATTTTCCGTGGGAGACACCCGCGTCCTCTACCGCCTCCGGTCTTCTTGAAACCGGGTTCAAGTGGGGGAGGATGAGAGGGTTCGGTAGGTGCAGCGCAAGTCGACTATCTACAACCAAGTTGTAGCCCCAGCTCTTATCGTGCTGTGGAGCACAGACTGGACAAACTTGGAAACGACTGTCGAATAGGTATACTCCCACTGTCGACCTGGCGTTGTCATATGTGGGCGGAAATGGAAATGCAAATAATAATAATAATAATATATTACCTACGTACTAAGCTTTAGTATTCATCTTTTTTGTCTACATGTGCGCTTTAAATAAAAGCAGGTCTTTTTGGCCCCATCGAGGTTCGGTGAGGGTTTTTTGTTTTAAACGTTACCAGTCCCATTCTGAAAAAGCTCACTCTCTCAGCATGTTGGTCTCACTGAGGACGTCAGACACGCCGGCTTTCTACACTAACCTGTCGTTCGTCACAAGAAATGCGAATCGCCGCTGTACCGGATGTCCAATGACGGCCTGCGTGTGATTTGTTTATCGTGGCAGGGGGACCTCTGCCACACCTAACTCACTATCTCACTTACTACATTCGTCATACCCTAAGACAATATGTGACAGTCCACCCCCATAATCGTCGGAACGCCGCTTACACATGCCACTCTATGTTCACCTCACGCTTCCTGTCAGTAGATGGTTTGGGTCAAAGCGAGAGCTCGAGGTTAACCGACACTGCGTCCCTCGCTGATTGGCTGTAGTCGGACAAAGTCCGGGCACTTGCGCTGCGCGCCGAGGACCAAATTGGCGGGTGGCACACTTGTTGGGTGAGGAAGCTTTCTGCAACTGCTGCCTGCACACTCTCTCAGATCAGTAAATCAATAAAGGCCAATGCAACCTGAAAGGAGCATGGGCACGGTGGATAGACTGGCGTTAAAGCCCGTTAGGTGTGCCAAACACACACACCTGCCCATTACTGTACACTCAGCCTGATATGCCATCGGCTGGAGGTCAATAAAGACTAGTATGAAGGACGAGCCACCGCAGTCTGATTTTGAGATCGGAGGGTAGGACGACCTGTTGGCAGTCCTTAAGGTCGTGAGTGCTAGCTTCCTGGGTTACTCAAATGTCCATCAGCTGGGTTATGGTGGGAAATGGTTATGCACGATCGGCTGGAGATGGGTTTGGGCGCAATGAGTGAGGCGGCCTGAGGTTTCTGTCCAATTCAGGCCACGGACCTTACGGCGCCTACTTTGGCCTACCGAAGTAGCGGACCCCACGTCGTGCGTCAAAGGAGATAATCACATATTTATGGGAACGTGCCAAAGCAAAGGAAATAGCGGGAAGCAGATTGGATGGGAACCAGCCAAAATCTTTTATGTCGTAAGGCAGTAATTTTAGGGGCCTCCTATTAAATCAACTATGAGGACGTTTGTAGATTGAATAACACTGAGGACCTTTTATTTTCTTGTGAATATAAACTGAACAAGTTGGTTGAAAATGTAAGCCGGACTCGATTTCGACGTGCATTAACCGCAGAACAGAGCAATAGAAAAATCGTTTTACTGTTGGCCAAAATTCACACCCCCGTTTACAAGTATGCTTACACAGAAACAAGTATGCATTCGCGCCAACGACAAGACAGACTGAAGTGGTCGACACTTACAAGCATTTGAAGAAAAAATAACTCAAATAACGTCCAAATTCTGATAAACACGAAATGAGCTCTCTTTAATTAGTTCACAAGCCGCGTGAGGCTGGCTTTCCAGTAAAAACCTTCGTAGCCACACGTGAAATCGTTAATTAAAAATCATTGGACTCGTGGGATTGATTGCCAGAGATTATATATTTTGCCCTAGTTCTTGGGTGGGACTCGCCGTCACTTTGCAGTTCCTTTAAATTATACAGCTTACTGCAAAGTTCGCTAATGTTTTTCTCGCTGTCCAAAAACGCAACCTTGGTTTTCTTCCTTTCTCAGGATTACTAAACCGCTATGTGCGTGTGCCCAATGAAAGCTGTTTCATAATTTATTTTGTTTTGCTTGTACGAGACACCCCGAAGTGCATGACATTTTTGAATACTAACGGAATAATAAATGAGAAGACTTGTAGAAGAGCTGAGAAACTTGCGAATATTCCGCTAAACACAGTCAGTGACCTATCTCATGGAATGTTAGCTTGAATTGTGAAATATGTTTTCGATTGGATAGGATTACTTAGGCGGAATTGTAATGTTGTTTTGATCTTGCGTCATAACCCCAAACTACTTCATTCCCGTCAGACGCTGGCTTTTCAATGAGCATCTCTCCGGCGCCTGTAAGAACCACACTCGGAAAAAAATGACCACTTGATTAATATGAACTCTTCGTTCTAATTTTCGATGTGTTTAGAAGCTGAAACACATTTCGTTGAAAGTAGGCGTAAAAATAGGTTCGGCCGGAGATTCCGTTTTCTTAAAAAATTCCTATTTGAGGGTAGGACAGCTTTCAGTCTTAAAAGAAGTTTGCAATCATGAGTTTATTTGAGACCATGAAATTTCCGCTCATACAACATCCTATTTGTGCGTCTACTAATGTGGTTCATAGATTACGCAACATGGCCCACATCCATTGCAAAATTTTATGAGCCCCTTATGACGTCTTCTTAATGTCGTTGAGAAATGTGTAATTTTCTCTATCCCCAAAGTTGCTTGGATGCGCAACTTCAAAAGGTCTGTAAGCGTTTGCTGCGCCGGGCTCAGCAAACCATGGCCCTCGCAGCCTGGTATGCGCTGGTAGTTCCATGACACCTGGTTGCCTGCCGGTAGATGCACTTGCACTTCCGCTAAGTACACCGGTGATGGGCATGGCTGTCCAGTCATCCTGGTCGCTCTGGCCCCCGTTGGGGTGCCGTTGTTGTTGTTGTTGCTGGCGCAAAATCCTGGTCATTTGTTTTGTGTACCAGAGGGTGTGGAGTGGAGCGTCAAGGTGCGGTCTCG
>CACRXP010001598.1:16456-29798 GCA_902702965.1 Spirometra erinaceieuropaei | reverse complement strand
CTATAATTTGTTAACTAAATTGCTCAGGTCCAATATGTATATGTAGTGGGTACGGCATGACTGGCTAACGACGGCTGACAAACTTGAAATGATGCTCCCTGTCCCCCTTCCTTTGTTGGTGCTTCTTTCAGAATATATTGACGGTTGCTATGCGACTGCCTTCACGGGATCTAAACTGAGCTTTAATGTTCAACGGGACGAGCATGCCCCTTAGCCCGATCGGCGAATGTAATTCAAAAATAGGTTATATTCACGACCGTAACCGACGGAGTTTTACGCCACCAAACCCAACCTCGACTCCAGGTGTTATGGCTTACATCCATTATGATTCACGTAAAGGACCACGCTGTAGAGGTGCTGCATCAAAGCGCGACAGGTTGGCACACAGCACACGCCAATCGGACTGCGCAGGGTTCCCGAATTCCATATCTGCTGCATTACATGGAGGTGTGGTAGCACGCCTGGGTGTAGGCTTTACGTCACGATATCCGCTGCATCCAATTCCAGCACCATATGGCGGACAGAGTCGGAGAGTGGACTGGTGCACGAGAGGAGAGAGTGAGGTCGACTCTGCAGAATCCACTCCCACGGCACACCAACGCACTTCTCGCCATAAACCCGGTGCAGTTGAATCTATCACAACGCGCTAAAAGCCTTAGTCAAGAAGGTTTTCAACTGACGGCGTAACCTAGTTCTTTTCATGACTGACGGTCAGGTTTAGTGTAGCCTTCTGACTTTGATCTCTATGGCACTCCTACTTGCAGTGAGTGACCGATCCCATGAAATGTTGGCTGAAATTCTGAAATGCGTTTTCGATTAGGAAGGATTACTTAGGTGCGGTTATAACACTGATTATCTTGCGGCATAATCCTATAATATTTCGGACTCAGTAGAATGTCAGCTTTTGAGTGCACTGTTTTTCACTTTCCTTTAAAAATTGTACTTGGTAAAAGATGACTAATTAAATAGCATGCATTTTTCCCATTGATTTTCGATGGTCTCGCAAATGCAAATATATTTTATAGAAATCAAGAACAAAAATATGCTTTCTTTCAGTCGTTTTATAGGCAATCACGTCATCTTTATATTTTATGCTCGAAAAATGAGTACAACAAGTTTTAAAATGGTTTTCTTATTCCCGAATAATTTCGAGCCTGATCAGTCGCTGTATTAGCGCTTAGTGATTTCAGTCTACAAGGTTCAAGCGTTCTGCATAAAGAAAATCACATATTCTCCTATGCCTTTAAAAAATACCAAATAGAGTCCATAAAATTTTGCAATGAATGCGGAATATGTTGTACATTTCATGGGGCGCAGTGGTAAACGGGCAGGTACAATACTGTATGAATGGACATTGCATGGTCTTAAAAATCTCATAAGTTGAAACTTTTTTAAAACCCAATTATACTCATTTTTAGACTATAAAATATAAAGATAAAAGATTATCTATCAAACGACTGAACGAAAGCATATTCTTGTTCTTGGTTTCCATAAAATATATTTGCATTTGAGAGACCATCGAAAATCAATGGGAATAATGCATGCCATTTAAGTAGTCATCTTTTACCGAGTACAATTTTACAGGAGATTGAAAAGCAGTGCCTTCAAAAGCTAATATCCTGGCGAGTCGGAAATATTATAGGATTAGGCAGCAAGATAATCAGTATTATAACCGCGCCTAAGTAGTCCTTCCTAATCCAAAACGCATTTCAGAATTTCAGCCAACATTTCATGGGATCGGTCACTCACTGTAGGTGGTATCCGGGCCGTCCTCATAAAACCCTAGTTCATTCCGCAGGCAACAGGTCGCATGTCGCTTAGACGAGCCTTTTAGATTTGTCGGCCACTGCTCTCAAACCCGCCTCCGCTCCTGACTCCGTCCTACTACCGAAGTCTGATGGGTGAGGAAGGAGTGCAGTAGATGCAGCGGACTATAAACGAATTCACGCACGAGTCACCGGCGGACGGCGGACATCGTCGCTCGCGACGGCCGAACTGTCATATTATGGGAGGAGGAAGAGGAGTGGAGCTGACACCGAGGTACCTTTTCTCATGGCGGTTCAGCGCGTTTCTTGCTACAATGAACCCTGCGCACTCTAAAGCACCCCAACGTGCTAAAAGTGTGTCTTGGCAGGTTTTCGGGTAACGAGAAATCTGGGTCATATTCAGGACGGCGGGTTAGACTGCACTGCCTCCCTTATAATGCGGCCTATATAGCAGTCTCATTTGAATAAGATCATTGGCCCCTCCACGAGGACTGACTGGTGTGAAATTAAGGACTGGCACGCCTGTGAAGGAGCTGTTTGACTTAGTTAGTCACTGCACACTCATGCCTAGCCGTCCTGGCCAAGTCCTGCTATGATAAGGTTATGGGTTGAAGTTTTACACGTCCACCCCCACCATAAACGAGGTCACGAGCGAGTTACCACTATTCCATCGAGGCAGTAGTGACCCTAATCGCTTGCGACGGACGGGCTGTAGTATGTCTACGCGGGTGGATAGGTAGCAGGCCGCAGTGTACGAATAAAGTGTGGGGCAATGCTTCATGACTATCGGCAGTGCAGTATCTCTATTTAAAGACAGCAGCTAATTAGTCTGGACGCACATGACATTTTCAGTTGCTGCAGTAAAGGATTTTAAAAGTTCAACCGAGCATATCTCTTGCAAAGATCGCTCTAGACTTCCACTCCTTTAGGCAGAATGAAATAAAAACGCAAAATGGGGGACTTTAAAATGGGCCAAGCTGCTGTTACGGAGTGGATGAGAATGGCTGGGATCGTTACAGTCCGTGAGCAGCTGGAAGCGCTAAAGGGCAGTACCTTAGCCATGTCCGGAATATCCTTCTTTAGGTAGTGATTCAAGTGGGCATTCAAGGCAGTTAGTTGGAAGATGTATTCGTTGCGCGCGCTGGTGGAACGATTTTCACATTCCTGGCGACGCGAAGATAACTAGGGTGGGAGAAATACGATTGATGAAAGTATTGTAGGAAGGGCATTCATCGATAAGGTTACATGACCTGCTCGTCCCGTTGTACCTTGGGGTTCGATCCAGAGTTCTGTATGCAGTCTCAAGGCGACTACAAACATGCATGAAGCTACCGACGAAGACAGGGGGGGATCGCGGGTGACCGTTTCCAACTTATCAGCCATCGCCAGCTAGCCGTACCAAATCCAGGGTTCGCATAACCTGAGATTTGGATCTGGACGACTGGTCAACGACGGCTAATAAGCCAGAAATGACCCTCCCCCCCTCTGCCTCCCTTGTCTTCATCGGTACTCCTTCCATGCACATATTTCGAAAGCCACAAGAAGCATACGCATAAGTTCAGAAAGAAATAAAGGAGTCCACAGCAAGCACACACAGGATTTTCATAATGGGTGTTTCGAATGGGAGCCTTAGTTGCAAAGGCCCTTCCTCAATTGTACAAGCATTCCCATTCCAAATAATTTGGTCTAAACATAGAATTCTCGCTAGGCTGATATAAAACCGCTTCGACATCATTTATGTGCAACTGCCTACGCTCCGTACCGTATGCTTACATTCCTACTCTGAAGAAGCGCTGAAATTGATACTGGACGCATAAAAATAACACTGTTGTGTTAAACATGCGCCTCACCACCACCAATCTTGCCGGATAAGAAGACACTACAGAGGTGTGGGAGGGCATTCAGACAGCTTAAGTGCCCATTAATAAGTAGGGTGGTAAAACTGCCCAACTTACACTTCTAAAGGCATTTAACGGAACTGTTTTATTTGGATGGAGTGTCCTAAGCACTGCAAACTAGTGCAACCAAATTCTTGCAACATACTAATGTCAACCATAATCAGTGTTGGAGGAATGTGATACAGGCGAGGTTCCTGATCTTGTCTGGATTTTTCAGTTGCCAATACCAATAGCATGGCGGCTGACAGTGAATTTGATGCCGCAAAAATTTGCAATATCTCAAAGCAGGTTAAGCTTATGGCGCTTGTATACATCAACAATCTCTTCAACCAGTGGCCGGTCGCCTAAACGGCTACTAAAAGTACATGGTTGATGATGATTTATTTATCCGGCTGCGCCAGCTTTGTTCGTGGTAGCTCCAGCTGTCCGTAAACTGTGGATGCGCTGGAAAAGAAAGGCACTGTCTTTCGGCCACTGGCTACTACTTTTGTTAAGCCATAAAAGACGATTTAACAAAAATTTGTTACATGCAGAAGCGACAAAATTTCTATAATTACGCACTGATCGACAATGTCCTTTGCACGAAAATAGTGGTACAAATTTACAGTACGGATATTCAACACCAGTGTTAACGCCGATAGGATTCCTGTGGTCCGTGAGGTCGGACGCCAACTTTTAGTCCGTCACTCTGTGTGACGTAGTGTCGTCCTCTAACAAGTGGGTGTAGCCGTGAACTGCTAGACAGTTCTTTCAGAAGACTGCGGAGTATACCCATCAGCCTAACTGCTGGATAGTCGGCACGTCCAGGACTGACGGATAATGGAACGAACTTCGGCAAGAGTCAGCTACGAAGCAAACAGTCGCGGAGGAGCAGCGAGCGTTATCGGAGCGCAAGGCCGAGTGACGGAACCGTGACATGGCGACCGTGAACCTCGATGAGATAAGTTCGCTTGTTACCAATGTCTTACAGTATGCTCCACCAAACCATCGTTGCAGAGAAAACCTCGGGAGAACAATCAGGGCAGCTGTCAGGGACAAGTCAGTCCTCCAAATTCCCAGGAAACCTCATGAGGTACTGCCAGCGACATTACTGAGGCCAGCCCAACGAGAAATGCTTAGGGTTACCATAAGAGGACAAGTCACTAGGATATACAGTCCAATATATAAGGATGAGTAATAAGGACGGTTAACAGGTGACTATTCACCAGCGTTTCTTCATTTCTGGACTGACAGATTGGCACAATGCAAATGTTAGGTTGCATTCAGGTAAAAGTGGTTGTCGCTGCTGACCGACAGCGTGACGACAGCCTGGTAAGTGGCACTTGCAAATCGGGTTGTTTGCAAAATCAACGAACTGCGTCTTTTGTTTTACTACGAATGTATGGAGGAATGAAACTGACGGATTTTGCATGCGGACGAATTTCAACGTTGCACACATTGAATCTCGGCAGAAGATATTAGAAATCATTTTAAATTGCCATACTGCAACCGCTGAAATGTACTGTGAGAAGAACCGAACTGAAAGGAGGGAGAGGAGGTGTACAGCTATGGCATACGCAGGGGACAGAAGCACGGAGTCAAGCGGGTTTGGGCGCTGGAGTCAATTGCTTTTGACCCAGCGGAAGCCTCGACGAACGCAGCCGTTTAAGAATTACCACAGGGATCATGGAGTATATTAAACTGACGGGTACATCCCCCAGGCAGACCATTAACAAATATGGTCTTTTCCAGTAAACAAAGCATTCCATGTGCATGCTCCGGACGGTCGGAACTTGGACTGGCATGACTTGCGTAAAGAGCCCGACACATGCAGCAGACGGCCGGCCAAAAGGACCGTCTCGTGAAAAAAACTGGGACAGCCGTTTCCCCAGGAAAAGTGGAATGCTTAGTCGTACGTTCAGACACTCTAGACCCGACTGCAGACGTTCGTGAACCGATGGACCGGTAGACTTGTGGCATACACATGGTGCAGAGGAAAAAAAATAAACCAGTCTGGCCATATTTTGGACCAGATCTAAATTTGCTTGAGAATCTATGGAAACTATTTGACAGCAAGAGTATAGCCTGCCAGTCAAGGAATGCATTTAATGAAACTACGGCATAAACGTGGAAAACTATAAGACCCAGACTCGAAAGTTTGGATAGTCACGCAAACAAACGCTGTTTAAATTTTGAAAAAAGGGAGTTGTAAATCCCCTTAAATTTTTTGATATCACAGCGTGGGTGAGACAGCGAGCTTTAGACCATTTTTATTACTCGGTATTACATTAAACAAGTGAGTGAATTTATTTGCGCCAAAAGTCCCCATCACTTACGTCCCCGTGTAAAAAAGAGACCGAAGTGTCCGCTAAAGAACACGTGGCCTAGAAACGGTGTCACAAAATGTGTATTACAACGTCAAAATTGATGACGACAGTGCGCACAGTTTTTCTTTATGATGCCTTCCCCTGGTCACCTTCATGATTTTCACTTTTATCCAACAATATAACGATAAACACGGGTTCTGCAAGCCTGCGTCCTTGTTTACCTATATTCGAATCCTTATTTTAGTATAATGGGTAGCGCGAAAATACTTTGCACATCTACCAACTGCAAAGTCGCGTGAGAAGACGGAAGTTTAATACCTTGGCACTAGGCAAAAAAATAACGATAAGTAGCAAAAATTCACTGGGAAATGACAACTGAGATCAGTAAAACATTAATAAGGAAAAACATAGAGAGGTCACAAGGGACTACCACTAATGTCCAGTACAATTACAAGTGGTAAGCATTGGCCTGTGTGACCAGCGAGATCTCTTAGTTTGAAGTAACATTGGAAATATTACGCGACTGAGCTATACCTTAGCATGCGTCCTCTGAAGCTGGGCCATTGAACTGAACAAGTTGGTTGAACGACGACGAATCCTGAAGTATCGGCCTTCAAAAATTGGTATTTACCTTTCTTCTGCTGATTGGGCTTTTACTCGAGTGTCATGGGCCTGCTTTTCCTCTTCAGAATAAATTTTCCGTGATTTGACCATTTCCTGGACCGCTGACGCCAAGTCGTTCTAAAAAAATTACAACAATAAAGAATAGATTTAGTTCCTGTGCTAGAAGTACATAAAGAACACACGAACTCTACAATATTACCGCCATGAGAAATTACAACTCGGTTTAAGAGTATTTTTTATAGGAGAGACGCTCCGTACAATGCATTGATTGACAGCTCAGGCATGACAGTTTTTGGCGTTTACGAATCAAACTTGGCCTTATTGAAACTGCGATAGGTCGTACGGCAATAGAACGGATGTTTATACGACCCGTAGCTAACATAATGACCGGTGATGAAATTTCCGGGGGAAAATGCCTACGTTGTCTGTGGTACTTCATGTTATCCTCAGTCCACGAAATGAAATAGAGTTTACTGTCAGACCGTGTCCGATGCTTTACAGATCAGAAACCAGCCAACGTGGCCTGTAAACGCACATAAACAAATCGGACGCGGTCAGACGGATGAAAGGCAGAAGATGTAGAAGTCGTTGTAATTAAACCGATAGTTGGATAATTTGCACCAACCCTCCCAGAAAGGTTTAGCATTCAGATAATATAACAGGCCTTTGTATTACTTTGGTGATACGACCGAAGAGTCGACTTCAACTAGTTTCAGACACATTCCAGCAGACAACCGTGGACGACTAAGTTTTAAAATAATTCGGATGTGAAAATTTGGATCTTTTGGCGGTTTATATGAATAAGACAGGATACCGACGTTGCTGGTTACAAAGCCGTGTTTAAGCATTATTTTCCTTTAATACATTTTAAAAAAAGAAAAAATGACAAAAATTTAGGTGTTGCCACCTTTGTTTTGCTCAAAACCACGTCCGGCAAGACCTGTGAGCATTAATGCCCAGATAGTACAGCAAACGGTTGTCTAACTTTATTCACAACACTTGATCTAAGGAACCGCTGATCAAACTTGGTCTGTGCCGAACCTCTTTCATTCTACGATGGAAACCATCGGCCTCCCTTGGATCTACTAAATCCTACTTCATTGCCTAGATACAGATCAAGATAGTAAGGCGGGAATGAATTTCATGAAACTGACGAATGGCAGGCATGCAAGCAGCTGGTTCGACGAGGAAGTAGACCAGTCATCAAGCTGAACTGCTACAGCGGGGGCTGGCTGCATAGGCAGGCATTTGCAAACTCTTCAGGTCGAGATTACAAAAAAATATAAAACTAGTCAATCCGAGGTCCTATAATTCGCCGAGTTGGTGGCAATTATGTCTGACATTAGTGAACTTACCGCTTCGCAAATGATAGCAGGCGAAGTTATTTGAGGCTTAACTAATTTAGTGGATTTTTTCTAGTGAGCCGTCTTCGTTTTGAGTTTATTACCCTGGAACTCTCAATTTTACCAGTCTGAGACATTTGTTTCAGAGCGGCAACGTAGAAAGATGAAGACATCGTGCTATCCCAAAAGGTGGGAACCATTCGTGGAGCACTTTTATTAAAACCACATTGTTACTGTAACCTTCAGCCATGGAACCCGTGGTTTCTGGATTCGAGAATGGGGGAGGCCTTTCACGCGCTGAAAATGCTTTGGTAAGCCAAATCCGCAGATCAAAAATATAGCTAATATAACCCCATTCAAAAGCATCAAGATCTTCAGATTATGCAAAAAGAAATTTTAATTATCCAGTTGACTTAACGGCTAGATGTTATGGAAGCGATCTAAATTGAATATGAGTAATCAAAGGTAGCCGTTTCTTCTAATCCAGCAGCTGCATTATCACACGAAATTGCTGTAAGTAACCAAAAAGAGACTAAAGGGGTGTTGCTAGTCGTCTAACGACACAGAAGAAAACAAGCATTCCGGACAAGAGGCCTGGTGCGCATTAAACCTTGCATTCTAAAAAATCCCAGTTATATTGTAGAAAAGGAGTAAAAAGGTCAAATATATTTTTAAAGAGAAAATCGGCCGTACAAAATCAGGGAAACATGGAAAGCTTTGTCAACTTACCTGAAGAGACTTCAGTTGTTCGAAAGTGCGTTTGGAAACAGTAGTTCGGGCAGATTTTATCGATTTCAAGTCTAAGCAAAGACGCTGATGTTCATCGGAAGCTTGAATGCGAGAAACCGCCAATTGGTTTGAAGCCAGGAGGAAAGATTTCCATATGTCCCAGACTGACCGCTCTCTAAATTACTCAATAACATCAAAAAGTCTCATTGACCGCACTTTCTTTCTGGTGCATTTTGTACAGCGATATATTCTTTCTTTCCTAGAAAGGAGTTGCATAACTTCTGTAGGGACTGTCCGTATTCACGGTCGAGGACAGCACGCTGTTTACAGTACGACCTGGCAAGGTTATCAGGACACACAGAAATACCGTAAGTCTTCTAACAGTTCTGTCTCACTCGCTTGTTTCGCCAGCAGTTGGGAGTACTGTTCATGTTGAGTATACTTGATCTGTCCTTGAGGCTAAACAGAATCGATGAAATAGACCAAAAGAACCACCTTTTTCGTGCCCGACTGCATCCCGGTCGGGATAGCCCCTCGAACAAGTATTCGCAGCTTTTTGCAATTGGCGGTTTTAAAACAGTCAATTAAACGTTACATAGCGTTAAATACAGTATATCTGTTTGGGGAGGAGATTGTATCTTGATTTCGTTCCCAATTCTCAAAATAACATGAAGGCGTAAGATTTCCAGGAAAAGACGGCGTATCTTAAGGGTTCGCTGCTTATGATGCTCATTGTGGCAGTTTCTCATTTGTACAATAACCTGAGATTTCTTAGTCGGTCTTGTCCCTTTCCACAAAGCTATGTATTATTATCGTTAACTTTTAACCGGTTATTGGGACCCTTAGCTCGAATGAAAATGAGAGGGTCAGTGATTAGCAAGAAGCCTTTAATTAAGACTGTCGACGCATCTATGGAGGCTACTGAAATACTGTGACGGGACAAGCAGTGAACTGAAGAAACACTGAACCTGGCATCCGCAGGTTTGCGCAGCTTTATTGTCTTATGAAGTCTCATACTGTGTAATACTTTTCTTTCAGGAAACTTTGCAAACCTTTGTTGTTTTCATACACAATTCAAACCCAGTTTTGTGGAATAAATCTGTCCGCTCCTTATGGGCATCGCATTATATTTTGTGCCTGATACATGCATTAGTTATCACAGTTTTAAGCGCAACAAGTGCAAACATTGGAATCACTTTAATTTCGCCAAAGCCCGCATAAACACCATCAGCCTTGAAGACAAGGAGATAGCGGCTTCAGTTCAATATATTTGAAGGAAAAATGCGGTCTGTAAGCCTAGAGAGCGTTTTTAACAACCTGAGTGCTTTTGAAAAAAATATCCGAGCAAACTCCATGGAGAAGGCACGACCATGAAACCGCAATAAAGATGCAGATGATATCAATAGGATGCTGCTGACGACAGCCATTGTACAGGTAACTGTAATATACGCGCGACAATGTCTTAACATAATGTTCTTCCGTCCCCTTAGATGAGGATAGGAACTAGATAGAATGGAGTTGCATCGGTCACAGTTAAAACCTTACAAGCACAGATGAACATGCGTAAGGCATAAATGATTCAACGTGAGCTGAATAAATCATCACAGAGTCAGTACACAGTTACAGGGGGTATAGTCGATCTAAGACAAATACCACATAGACACATTTACCGGCGACATCACAGTGTCTCGGACCCATATGAAGAGACACTTATCCGAAACTGAAATCATGTGTACCAGAGTGACTACGGCCATTCGCATAGGACAACTCTGCTTGTCGAACAGGTTAGCTGGAACCATGAGTCGCCAACAAATAATTTTCAGAAGGAAGAGGATGCAAGGCTAATTTGGACACGACTGCCTATTTTGTAGCACTGTCACCGGGGTTCTTTTTTTCAACAAGGCTATTTTATCCCGTATAAAAACTTCAGCAGCAAGTTAACGCATAGCTGAACAAAAGAGCAAAATGAAGAAGATCGAATGTGGGTAGCGGGGCTGGATAGGTGCGTCAGACTAAAAAGCACTTTCTGTGGAACAGTCCTGTTGCATCAACACTTTCGACTGCTTTGCCATTTAAGACGAACCCAAACCTAGCCATAATTGTTCCACATTCCTTACCCCACGAACCGTTTGTCGGAAGGAAATACCAAAACCCTGATAGAACTTCTTTTATCTGTATAAGGGAGTTCGACTGTCGATTTTGACGATGATGGGATTAGGGATGGTGACTTGAGAGCGAATCAGTTTATGGTGATAGCAGACTTGTGTAGCATCTACATCATTTTCTCCTCTCCCATCCACCCGGATCCGGTGTCAAGACAGAGTCAAGAAGGCCGGAGGCGGGAGAGGACCCAGGTGACTGGCACGTCGTAAACCGCATCTAGCTCTGTCGACAGAGGAGAAAGAACATAGTAGGAATGGCAACCAGTGTCTTGTGTTAGAAAAGCGTGGTAAGACGCGGTCTCAGAGAACAAAAAGAAATCTCAGAGTACCTCGAAAAGGCACAGATCGTCAGACAAAAGAACAAGAGTTGGCTATATTGCAGACGAAAATCGCGCCGCTGAAAACGAAAGATGATCAAAAGATCGTAGAAAACAGGCAGTCATGCGTTAGTTCTGCCGAATCAAATCTTCCTAAATCGGTGGAAGGCGGTAGCCGGGATATACACGCTGAAGACTCTGCAGGTATGATTAAACCACAAGACCGTCTAGTTGATCGCAGTAAATGCAATGTTATAAAGGGCATGCCTGAGTCTGTTTCCGACACTCCAAAGGACAGAATACAGCATGACATAGAAATATTCCAGGAATATCTCAAATCGATCTTAATAAGAGGCGAGAAAGTCACAATATTAAAGGCTTTCAGGATGGGCCAGATAAAAGACTCAAATCATGAACCAGACCGACCGAGACCGTTAAAATTGTCCTTGAGAATAACGAACAAGCGCAGCTAATTTTGAGCAGGAGATCTGCGCTTCAACATGCCCATCCATCGGTTTTTTTTCAGCGGGACTTCTCACCCGCGGAACGAGAAAAATGGAGGGGGCTCAAATTGGAAATCCTCAGGCGGTCGAGTCTGGGCGAGATAAATCTCCGAATAGTGGACGGAAAAAATATACGCGTCCAGAGGCCATTCCTCTGGAGAAAGCCCGTAACTCTAACAACTTAGAAGTGATGGAAAGCAGTTTATCCCGACTAGCTCAGACCCGCTTTTGCATTCAACCTCAGGAAATGGATAAACGCCTGTATGCCGGAGTTGCCCGTGCCAAATTGAGATTACTGTATACCAATGCACAAAGTCTCGTTTCGAAGATCGATGAACTCAAAGCGAAAGTATCAGAACGAATTCCCGACGTCATCGCCATAACGGAATCTTGGCTTAATGCCGAAATCGTGGATGCTGAGATTTCGATTCCGGGTTACAAGGTCTTTCGTAGATACCGTCAAAATAGACAAGGCGGCGAGGGGGGGGGGGTAGTCGTATATTTAAGGGCAGGAATTTCGGCAGTTGAAAGAGCCCACACCCTCTCCCTTGAATATGAATCCGTCTGGATAAAGATAAAGAAGAGCAACGCACAAAATCTATAATTCCTGACGACTTACAGACCACCAACCCTTCTGAGTGCAGCTGATGAGTCGCTCCTTGGTTTAGTCAAAGACGTAGCTAGACACCAAGAGGTACTTATTGCTGGGGATTTCAACGCACCTGCAACAGAGTGGGAAACTATGACAGTTAACGGTGTGCCAGACTCTTTCTGCAATAAGCTGCTGGACCTCACACTCGATCTCCCTCTGGCGCAACATGTGAAGGTACCAACAAGATTTCGAAAAAACCAAAGAGCGAATGGTCTTGAACTAGTTCTCACTAAAGACTTCTCTAATATCGACGAAGTGTATTCTAATGCACCTCTCGGGAAAAGTGACCATACTACGCTACTATGGGATTACCCGCTCTTCTCTCAACGCCAGAAGATAACCGAGGGCCAGCCTAATATGTGGAAGGCAGATTTTAACACGATGAAGAACGAATTCAGAAGATGAAGATGCGATCACTGGGACAAGAAGTTTATTTGCCTGACGTTTCGGATTCTCACTCGAATCCATCATCAGAGACATTAGCAGATAGAGGTGCTAATGTCTCTGAGGATGGATTCGAGTGAGAATCCGAAACGTCAGGCAAATAAACTTCTTGTCCCAGTGATCGCATCTTCATCTTCTGAACTGCTACCTGGGACTCGCCTGTTCGCTTCTATCAGAAGAACGAATTGCTGTCCGTGAATTGGGAACAATTACTCAGCGGAGATCCGGAGGACGACTGGAGATCTTCTAAGACGATTTCACTCGATCTGATTCGACGCTGTTGTTCACTTAAAGTACAAAAAACAACTTGTCGACCTACTTGGTTAACTAGGACCTAAATAGGCAGCTACGGAAGAAAAGTAAAACATGGAAAATATTCAGGGAAACTGCGTCACCAACGCATTTCGAAGAATTTCGTCGTCAACGAAATGCAGTAAAGAAATGTATCCCTCAGGCACGGAAGGAGTATATATCCAAACTTATACGACAGGCTGAACAGAAACCTAAGATTTTATTTCACTATCTTAACAGTAGACTGAAAAATAAGGACCCGGTCGCGGTGCTGAAGGATGGTAATGGTGTAGAGATCCCTGAGAAC
>CACRXP010001596.1:35838-48444 GCA_902702965.1 Spirometra erinaceieuropaei | reverse complement strand
TGGTCGATTAATGTATAACTACCTGATGGCGGATAATAGACGAAAAATATTGCCTCCGATCTTCCTTCTTGGTCCTTTTTCGAATTACTTGTTTACAGGATCAGTTCAGTCATCCTCCGAGCAAAGTTAGGCCTTAACTACAAGCCTATTGAAGTTGGATGGAACTGTCGTTCAGCATGTCACTCCACACATTAAATCACAGTTCCGATCTCTTAGATTATAACTGCATTTAGTAGAAAAGGCAATTCTGCGTTCGCCGCCTAGATACGGGCTCTGGAGACATTCGGTTAGGGTTGCATTCGGGAGGACTCAGGAAAATCTGATTTCTGTAGAACTTAAGGCATCCAGTAAACGAAAGAAACAAAGAACTCAAGGAAGGTCACTTTAAGAAATGTTAACTTGCTGCAAACATTCGAAATCGTTAGGTGACAACACACGGAGTGGCTTTGGACAAACCTGCTGTTTAATTGTTCATCGCGCGCATGCAGCACGTGTTGGGACTCATGGATCCCTGACAAGCCAGTGTTTCCCGACGTTTTGACGCATAATGAACGTTTTTGATAGTTTGTCCTGCCGCCTTTGTAGCTCTACTTAGGATGGGCATCGCATATTTTCGATGAAAGGAGCCAACTAGAGAGGAGAGAAAGGTCAAATAACCACCCATAGCTTCCCCCTCGTCGTTGGCCAGCCATGTCATGGCAGTGACAGTTCCGCAACTGTCCTCGCAGTCGTCCTCACAAAGAAGGAAAAATCTGTGCGGCTTACGGCCTCTGTGAGTATATATTGGTCGACGCTTCTCTCTTCACTGAACGCCCCCTCCCCATGAGTACCGCGAACAGAATTAAGCAGCCCTTTCTTCTGTTTCGTGGATTTCCCCCCGCCTATCCATGTGCGTCGGGATTTCTCGATGCTGATCCTACCAAATGATGTCAAACCAAAACAATACTTCGATCGTTTAAGGCCCAGTATCACAAAATGAGGAGTAAGGTCCACGTGAGCGGCAAGGAGATTTACTTTTTTGACATCGCTTCTAGTGTTTTTCGGGTCTGTGTTGTCATCAACACGTGCATTAGGTGGTGTATTTCACGCTACGTCGGTCGCTGCGCCCGACCACACGCACGGTCGTTTGACTCAGTCAGGTCACCGGGACATGGAGGAGGAAAGAGTGAATGAATTCGATGCAGCCTTGATGGGACACATAGCTCCTCACGATAAAAAACCAGTCGCGCTTTTAATCTATTGTAGCGCCCTAAAAGTCGGGACTTGGGAGGTTACTAACTGACGTGGTGATTTGCTCCTGCGGAGGACTGAGGGTCAGGTTGAAGTGGTTCCAACTTAGTGTGGCCTCGGTGCACTTTCACTTGCTTGGGATCTGAGGCCACCCTGTTTGATGGAATCTACCACGCGTAGAGTTAGAGACAAGGTCACGTGGGGCACACGTAGACGGATCGTTTAACTTTGTCCTCCATTGCGGACACGCCGGCGTCTGGTCGTTTTGAATTCCCTGCCACCAGAGCGCTGTGGGTGCGGCAGGAGAGGGAGAGAGAGCGTAAGTTTGCTACTAAGCAAATCCACTTCACTACAAATAAGTCCCCGCCACCTCACTGCCAGCTCACCTCGCGCTATGGTTGAATTGTCTTGTTTATCATCGGTCCTGTTTAACTGCGTGACGGACTGAGTTTTTAAGTACATTTTATCATTGCACCGTAGTATTACTGTAGGTTTTGGGCCACACATTACGGATCTTGACGAGACTTGTGATAATACAATGCAGTAAAATTACTTTACAGAAGTGTAGCGTGCCAGCTCGCAACAGGTACGAATTCAGCTGAGACTAATAGTTTCTGTAGTGAAGACGACTGCTTTGGGCTTCGTGGTCGGAGGTTTCTCCTTTGCTACGGTAGGCGGTGATGCATTTGGGCCAATGAACAACTTCTGTATCTCAGGTCGAATTTTCTGCCGGACTGACAAAGCAAGTCTGAGCTTGACGATCAAATGCAACGGATGCCGCAACCTTCGTCTGAATCCGATGGACGTGAGATTGACCGGAGGACCGACCTCGAGTACGCGTACCTTCTGTCAAGACAATTCTTCTCTGCCGATGTCGGCCATGCAAAGTGCACTCTGAAGATATTAGTGACCTGCAGTATTCCATGACTGGTGTTCTCGATCCTTCTTCAGAATTCTCTCACCGGTCGCCTCTTAAAATAATAACTATGTTGGTGGATAAATGTGCCCTGTTTACCCATCGACTGAGGTGGCCTAGTCGTGTGCCGCACCTATCTGAAGACGATGTCGTCAGGGCTGTCTTCGTGCCCAGATCCAGTCTTAGATGGCGTCGATGTCGAGGCTGCAAACCGAATCCGTGGGCGAAATTAGTGGAAAATGGCCTCAAGCGCGCATCATTGGCCCTGCGGTTTTCGCTTAGTTGGCGCGCCAGGTGCCTTGACTTTACGCGAAAATGCGCAGGCGATCGCTCGTTACGCGGTTGACTTGCAATATGAGGACGGCTGATCCAGTATTGATGGATGCTATCAAAAGCACAGCTCCCAGACTGGGAATTCCACCGTTCTGATGCGAGCAAAAGTTCCGCGCTCTCTCTGTGTTACCGAAGGGCCTTTGTTAGACTAGAGTAATCACCAGGGGACATTTTGGGGCAGAACTGCGCGGACAGTGTTGTAACCTATTGATACAACGACAAGTGAGTATTAGGAGTAGTCTATACCTTGATTAAATAGTAAAATAGTAGAGTTGGTCTATTTGCTACGGATAATCGCTGAAAAGGAACTGGTTTGTAAGTCCACAAATCCAAGCGAAGCAATTCGACAATGTTATCTTCTTTATCTATTGGCGACTTCAAGTATCCAGTGGATGTGTCGGGATTCTTATCCATGTTGAATATAAAGAAACTCCAGATTTCATTGAATTTCCTTAAGATAACAAAGACTTATCTGAGGCCCTTGGGGTGGCGATATTGTTTTTCTGACTTAAGGCCTTTATCCGTTTGTCTTCAGCTTCAGGAGGCTATTCGTTACATTTCTCAACTTGAAAGCGAGCTTCAACAACAAAAGTCGAAAACATCCAGATCTGACAGGTCCAAGCGCGACGAGGTTGTTCACAGACAGTGGATGAAGGTAGGAAGACAACAGCCTGCAGTCTCTACTTTTTGTTAAAAAAGTTGCTGCTGTCGCTGCATGCCTCCGCAGCAACTCTCAACTAAAAGCTAGACCTTCGAAGGACTCAACTGGTCCTGCACAACTGTTGAATACAACTAGATGAGATTGAGTTTGCCAATAAGGCCCGCGGCTTTTACTATGTAGTTTCCGTCTGCATCAAAGTTACGTAGTTAACGGGATCTCCTACACAAGTTCACGTTAATCTAGACAAATATGTGACCTATAGAACAGGCGACATACATAAGCTCAGCTTGGGTTTTGGATTGCTGAGGTGACCCTTGGTGTATCTTCTTTGCTTTAGATTAACCTAGCTTTCGTTTAAATATTTGAAAAAAGCCCCGCACGTCATGCATTTAGGACTATTTTGCGTACTTTTCTTGGGTTGTCATACCAGCGTTAAACAACCGCATGACCAAGTCAATGCAAGAAAACCTTATTTTGAGGAAAAGTCGAAATAACCCGCAGTGACCACTGATAAAGACAGACAGCCTAATGTTGTTTTCCAATAGGCTTTGATGAGGGCTTAGTCTGGTTATTTGGTAAAACATACATTCGCAGATGTTGTCTCTTTTGCGCCATACAAAACTAACCGTCTTTCATGCATGTAAATAATTGGGGTCGGACACGGAAATGTGGATTCTAAGTACTGCAGACGGCCTCGTGCCGACCCCGACATGATCCTCACAACTCCCATCCTAACCCTTCATACCCTTATAACCCTTCGGGCCCTAATCTAAAGCTAACCCTAACACTAACCCCCCCCCAATGAAACATAGAGCAAGGTCACCTGCAATATGGGAGTCCGTATTCTCGTGTCCAACCGCATTTCCTCAAGAATGGTTTCAGTTGAAATTAACGAGAAGGGGCTTCCACGAATTTATTGTATCATGTTTGATACAACCAGCTTGCCCACTGCTACCTTAAAGGACTCTTCTAATAGGGTAGTGTTTAGGCGTCCATTCGAAATGGGCGGACTTTAAATTCTATTTTTTGCCTTCCCTATGAAAGTCTAAACAACTAAACCCAAGTAGTCGTTTACTGTATCGAGTGCTGTCGCGTCACATCGACGCTTCCTTCACCGTCCATCTGGCAAGTCGTTTTTTCCCTCTTTTTCCCCGTTCAGCAGCTGTCTGCCAGTTTGGAGGAAATGAAACGTTGTCAACGGGGCATTGCTGAACTACAAAAAAGCTTGCTGGAGAAGGAGAATTCGCAGTTACCGAAACAGGAACAGAAATCCCCGTCAACAGCCAGCCGAGGTAAGTTCAGTAGGCGAAATTGCACCTCCAAATAAAAGTCATGAAAAATTATACTCATTTGGAGAAAGTCCAGATAGCGAGCTTTCTGGTCCGAGTTTTGGAAAACTCTTCAGTTGTGCTATGACTTATCTCTTTTCTCTGAGTCAACTGTATACAGGAGAGTGCTTCCTTAGGGTAGACAGCGATGTTATTGCATTCGGCTATTCTGTTCTTGGGCTTCACATTGAAATCGCGGGGTTTTTAAGGATAAAGAGATAATCTATCAAGCCGACACGTATTATTGCTACTGATAAATCACAGCACCTCTCGATATACAGAAATAGAAGCAGCAGCCAGCCCTTTCTATATACTTCCAATCTGGGGTTTTGTGTGAATGCGTAGAGTGGCAGAATTGTAGTCTATGACCCAGAAGCCCATACGAGTCGAACCTGAAGAGCCCGACAAACGACGCCATAGCCTTCAGTCCTCCGGACGCACTCCCGGCAAACAATCTGGTAAGAGCGCTGAACCCTGGCCCATCCTGGAACGATTGTCGCAGTTTTGAAAATCCAAGTTGCTTCGATCCGGTTATGAGCTACGATCAACCGATGGGGCAGGAGAAACCCTTAAGTTAGTGTTTATTTTCCGATTGCGCATATTGCATGATTTACTACTTTGTGGCGACAGAGAGTAATCTAATGTGAGATCCAAAACAATAATGTGACAATCAGAACCTTCGAAAATCAAAATTAACTTGATCGTCTCCACAGTTCTCCCCTGCAGTCCTCTATCTTAACCGATTCAACACTCGACTGAATATGCCCATGACGTGAACAGTTATAATAATACTGGTAGTGGAATACCAGTCTCATCCTGTGCGCAGTTTAGGCATGCTATGGCCAATGGCAAACGCAGTGCTTCTGTCAAAATTTACTGCAGTTGCGTCGTCGTACCGACCACTCGTGATATTCCACTGTTTTGGTGCTAATCCTAACTCTTTGATACATAAAGTTGGTCCGATTCGCGTCCGCATGTGCGTATTCCACGTCCTTCCGAAATACGATATCTAGACGCCTATTAGAAGAGATCAAAACCCTCTTCTGGTTTCGGGAAGATAATTCAGGTCCCCATCCGGACATGTGGTCCGAACTTGGCGGACGCCGGAAGGACACATGAGCAGGTTGCATGTGAAAACCATTGGTTCTGGTGCTGTGATGGCCTCGATCCGCGGCACTGTCTACGCTACCCGCAGTTGACGACAGCTGTTTGTCGTCGTCATCTTCCATCACCACCTCGTCGCAGTACCTGTGGCCCTACTCACTAATTACCCTGGAATTCACTATTTCACCCCCCGAGCACGCAAACCATCGCTTACGTCTTTACATTGATTACTCTCATCTTGGCCATGTCATCAGCAGAGAGCATATCACAGATTCGGGTATTTCATGGCATATATTCAGTACTTCCACAACTGCTCTAAATCAGGCCGTACTATAAAACGTGTCCGTCATCGGTTTATTTATCCCATTTCAAATGCGCGTGTCCAATGCAGGCATATTCTGGCTAACTGGCGTTCTCCCCAGCTTGTGTAGGAGATAAGTTAACAAATTCTGTCCTTCGTCGTTTAACATGGATAGTCCTTCGGGAGACCATATTTCTAAGGCGTCTACTCTTAGAACATGAGAAAATTCTGATAATAGTTAGTGGGAAGAAACAATTTTCTAGAGTCCCGCTGTATGTGTGTATATCCCACACCCATCCATATCTATTAGACGGTTCGGCAAAGATCGCTCACGTTCGTTAATCAGCTGGCTTAAGTATATTTTTTGTCAAACACAGTCATTGAGCACTGAGACATCCTGTGGGGAAGCACTTTGTAGCTTCTCCCACCTTGAATATATGCATCATTTTTGATTCCACAAGAAACTGACGAACATAAGCCGGTATTGCAATAGATGTCTATGCAAGGCACAACAGACCAAAAGCGTCGTTTGAATCCAGAACTCCTGCGAAACCCAGACAACCAGGATAGAACTCAGGCCTTTCATTCGCCTACCTCCGAAAGCCAGATATCTAAACTTTGCTTACGAAAGTTACTGCCATACCCTGCACTTTTTGAGAGAGAGAGGAAGGCTTTATTTTGAAAATAACTTTCAAAACTTTCAGCAAAAACGTTTCTCCAGTACACAGTGATTACCATAGAGATTAACAGGTCAGTGCTTGATTAAAATTGTCAGGTCAGTATGATGACCCGACTGCAAGACCCGACAAAACCGCAGTTAACCAGTTAAATAAATTCCACGAAGGACAAGGGTGATTGGCCCTTCAAGGTAGTTCAAACTGAATCGCCCAAGAATACTATTAGTCAGACGTAAGCTGTGGATGGAAGTTGTGGGAAGTGGATGCCGAATGGCTCCTTAACCATAAACGCTAAACCCTGAATCATGAGCCGTAACCCTGAACCCTCACCCTAAAGTTCAAATCTTGACCGCGAAAACCGAATCCTAACGTGATTGTAAATCATAATCGCAGCGGTTCACGAAGCACCTCAAATCGAAAGTATCCACAACAGCACTACCCCTGCTGAAATCAATAATAGTACCAAAATGACAATTTATTGGCCAAGCAGGACAGCGTTTCCGAGCCCCGTCCCCTAGAATCCGCCGAAACCATCACATTTTTCAAATTTGGAAAAACTAAGTAATTTAAGGAAGGGGCGGGGGAAGTCAGACTTCCAAAATGCACGTGAAGGTGAAATTTGCCGGTAAAGCAGGTTTGAAGCCCCCCATATCTGCACTTTGAACAAGACGCTATTTTGTGGGCATTATTGTCAGAAATAAAATTTTACCAAGTATTTATGAAAATTAACTGATTTTTCCTAGGCCTTAGAAAATTCGAAAATAATGTTAAACAATTGGACCTCTAAAAATTATTTCTAACTGAAATACATGACTTCATATGATACTCAAAGGTATGTGGAACAGTGGGTACTACTTGATTTGCAGTTAAAGAGCGTGGTCATCTGGGATGCCTGAGGCCATTCACAGTAAATGGACAGCGGTTTGTGGTGGGAAAAACAGACTGAGCCTTTGTTTCATATTCATTAGTAACGGAGGATCTTTTTGATTGAAAACGTCTTTGGATAATGCCCACCCCAGTTTTACAAAATAGGGACTCAGAAGGTGGCTCCCTCATGTAACTAATCAAATTTTCTGTTATCTTTTTAGAGAGAGAAGAATTGTCGGAAATAAGAAACGCCCTGCACCAACAGGAGCGAGAAATGGCCAAACTGAGTGACACCGTTAATCGCCTTTTGACAGGGCCTCCCGGTAAATTTTCCAGACAACAGTTTGATTCCTCGATGTACTACACTCTTTCATTTCTGGAGCCCGACGAAACCAAACCTCACATCAGCGCAATGTTGTCCACTGTCTAAGGGGCACTGGTCAACTCAAATGTGCGGGCATCCGTGCAGCACCAGTGAAATTTAGCTGAATTCTGATAACGAATTTCGACAAAATGCCCGTGACTATCATCCAGAAGTGCGATTTGGCGAGATTTGTGCAGAGGTAACTGACAAACGTCTGTATCAAACAAGCCTAGTAAAAGCTAGAAATCATCCTGCTGATTTTCTGCGCTGAAATCCTCGATCGCTCTTCTACAAAACAGCCATTTTTAACTTAATGACAGAGACTCGAACCCTACTCGGTAGCTTTCGTACACAGATGATGCCATTTTGTGCGCACAACGCATACGTAGACAGCTGCTGCCTAGTAAAAAGGCGTTTATTGTGGGTATGGAGAGGAGCCGAGTCCTAGTCAATGTCTCAAACTAACTTTTATAAAGTACATCGGCCAAACAAAAGAGCTTGAGGTTGTTCTAAATATCCCACTCGTCGCCCATCTGAGTTGCACCTTCCTGTTCAGTGGAAGAAAGCTATAAGCAGCACAGGAGAAGATCCAGAAGTCCGAGTCAACCAACTCGGACAAGACCGTAGGACTGAAAATGCTCATATCTCAAACTGGCGGTCAGAGGATAATTTCACATTGAACAGACTAGTTGTTAACCAGCACCACTTACGCTTCGGAAACAGGAGAAGGAGGTGGTGATCAGGCATAAACCATATTGACAAGCTCACTCCCGAATCAGAGAGTCGGAAGAAAAGGCAACAGTTTGCGGAACGAAGGACATCGCTGACTGACCTGAAGGCTCTTCAATCTCAACAAAGCACGATGGAGTGGCCTTGAGAGAATGCATGTGTACTTCGGCTAGGGGTGCAGGTGACTTGATTTTTGCTGATGGCATAGTTGAATCCATAGTGTCAAGAAGTAGGCAGAAAGTATTTGAGAAAGCAGGTCGCAGCAAGTAGTTGCAAACCAGTGAATCGTGCGCCCATAATTCAAGCTCAAAGAGGCAATGGATAAGAAGGCGGAAATTGGGAACCCTAAAAAGTGACTACCAGAGTGCTATTACTGGGAAAGTGGTAGAAGATACATTTTGCACTTCTGGTGGGGAGGGGGAGGCTGCAGACTGAGTCCCCAGGGTAATGAGACGAGGGTACAGGGAAGCTTGTAGGAAGCCCGGTGGGGTGCATCTACCTTAGGGTATGCGTTCCGTAACCCTAGAAGGCGTGACGATGTCACGGAAAAGGAAGGGTAGGCGGCTAAATGTGGATAGGAGAAACGGAAGCGGATGTGAACCGAAGGACTTGGTGTTAATGGATAATTTTATGCGTTTTCCTACTATTCAACTTGTATAAAGGGTAGAGCGCGGGAATAGGAATCCTCGGTAGTACAGGTGACCTTGAGCTAAATTCCAAGTGGATTAGAGTTAAGTACGAGATCAAGCTAAGGCTTAGGATCGAGGTTTGGACCAGGGGCTAGGTTAGGGTTAGGACACTGGAAGGGGGTACCGTTCTTGGAATTTAGTTCAGGGCCGGCTGTATTACCGGGGGGTTCTATTCCCGTGTCTTGTCATACAAATTATTGCTTGATTACTGCTGTCAGTGATGAAATATTCCCTTTATAATGTTTCTACGACTCAATGCACACAGTCTGCGAGCAGGCACTATAAACATTGAAACAAAAGATAATAACCTGTATCATGGCTCTTCTCAGTCCATGAAGCTATGATGATCTTTCGATCGTTTTCAAGTCAGAAAGGGAAAGATAAGCCGCTTGGCACAACCGGCAAATGTTATCTCCACACCTCAGTCGGTGAAGCAAGCCGACCTACTCGGCACTTCGTAAAAGTTATCATGCTCGTGGTAGTTACTGTAAATTTTCTAAGGGCCGAAAACTGGCCTTCCGTGACCGTACTTTCATTCCTCACTTTGTCAATGTCTGCACATGACTCGTCAGTCAGTGGTTCCACTCCTCAGACATGCATTCCCCACTTCCTCGCAACCGGAGCTCACTGCCCCTAATCACCCCTTTTGTCGCCTTCTCTGGCTGGCCGACTGTTTCGTAGAGCTTTCGTCAAGACAGTGATACTACTTTTTGTATAAGTGTTTTCCTGAGACAGTTAACTACTCCATTTGCTGGTCCGACGTGTAAGATGTTAATTCACGCCAAGGTGTATACAAAGGGCTCTCGAGCGGCACTCAGCTTCCTTGAGGGGCCGCTTGGTGTCGGTTTAACGGTCGTCGTAAGGGATTCCTCTGTGACTTGACTTGTACAAAAGGAATCTCTCTAAGGTGGGTTCCTTCTGGCTGACCCTATAAAGTGGCGCATTTTTAGCAGCGAATTAATAATTCTGACTGGTTTTATGCGAACCTGCTGTGCTACTACCGACAAGAGACGCTTTAGTTCTGTAGCTCAGTTTGTGAATTCTGCTGCCTTTTTAATGGAGCTGGATTGTTAGAAACTTTAATGGTAAAAAGTAGTTTCACTAACCTATATTGTAATAGTTCTGCTGAAGAATAATGGTAGTTCTCGTTTCGTTGGCATGTAAAATGTCCTTTAAGGCTCTCAACCTTTTTGACTGCCACGATCCTTAATTTTACTGTCCCAACATTGTCCTTTTTACTGTCAGATTGTTGTGCTTCTAGTCTGCTCTCTCATTTGGTGTCTTGCTGTAAGTTGAGGACAGTTGGTGAATGTGGGTTAGCACATAGGGCGCCAGAAAGCGGACTTTCGGTTTAGCAGCCGTGCGAAAGAGGCTCGCATTTCCGTTTACCAGTTCTATGTTTGGAGTAAAGCAACGGACGCACCTGTGCACTTACTTCGCTTTCCACTTTGTCAACGAAAACAACAAATGCAGGCAATCAACAGCTCCTTTCTCGGGTTACGATCATCTTCCCTACCTTGCCGGAACGGAAATACACAAAAATCACCACTAGGCTTCTTTTTATGGATGCCATTTCCGCCCCGCTCTTTGTTCTACTCTTTGGACAGGCCAACCTTCCTGGCGTTATTGAGATCATCTTCCTCGCCATCGCCATATGTACCCCTCTAACTTGCTTTAGAACGGACCAAACGCAAAACTGCCATCTTCTACTCATTAAACTTATTATTTAGTTTTTTAGTCGATTAGCCTTCCCACAACTCCTTGTTGGACACCTGCTCCCTCTGATGTCTAGTAAAATTTAATTGTAAACAATACATAACATAGTGTGCCGTTAGAAAGCGCTGACTACACCAAACGATTTGAAGACAGCCAGCCAAACCTGCCATTTGAGCTTTTGCTGTCAGCCAAACGTTTAATACAATTCTAATGCAACCGATTGGCAATTTGGCCTATGTCCCACCTTCAACATACCACTAGTTTCGGGTGCATTTTAAGTTAAACAGTTTTCAATGAGGTGTAATTTGCAGAGTCGTTGAGACCTCATCTAACAGGCTCCTAAATGTGGGCTAACTGGTTGAACAGCGAGACATATGCTAAATGATAGTTTTTTATGTTTGGACAAGGCGCCTTATGAGACATGATTGCTTTTGTTTTGCGAATAGGAGCCCTCTTCGCCATTGTACAGCGGCAAGAATGCGTACACAGAAAGTTAAGGGTTCTGAAGGCTCCCGACAGTCTTGATCAAGCTAACCTTCGCCTGGCGTTGATGTTTTCAGCCGAGGAAAATAACTAAAGCCCGTAGTGAGTGCGTTCTATGGTGGCGAATGTGGCGATCTAAAGGTGGAGTTTTTACGATCCGAAATGTACTGAAATCTATCGCACTAGATCGCTGCAGCCTGCGAAACGCTGGGAGGCCCACGCTTTCGGGTTATTTCAGCAATTCTAAAGAACATCAGTGTTTCTGCCAACAACGGGCTTCTACTTAATCTGCTTCAGAGTATGTTGGGTATAAAACTCCAGTAGGCACTCATGCAGCCTCTTTGTTGGGCGGGACTTTTCAACACAAATTCACTCATTCTGATTTAAGTTGGCTTCTTGGCATGAAACAGTCCTAGACTTTATAGGAATCATTTTGAGACCGCGCGGATATCGCTAACCCGGTGCCACACCTTTTGGTCCCCTTTGTCCGTCCAGCTAATCTATGATGCATTCTGCCGTTAAAGCGCCCTTTCCTGAACTATTTTTGCACGCTCTCTGGTTCTCCATTTCCCTTTGCCGCTTCTCTCTCTTTTTGTCACTCTCCACCGGTCCGTATACCCATTTACCTACTTTCTTTCTCTTGCTATCCCTACGCGAGTATGTGCGCGCCTGGTGAGGTCAGTCTCCAATCAGTCGTGAGTGTGAATATTTGACGTTCGGTATTGCCTTGCTGAATACCGCTCCTTTGGGTGGGGTCCGGTTTCCGGTGAAGTGAAGTCCAGCTTTCTGTTTTTCGCCGCTTCCCATCAAGACCTACGAAAACTGTGCCTCTCCCTGCCCGGGTAGAGATAGTTCCGGAATTAACCCGTTTCCTGGGCGTATGTTCAACCGGTTCTCACATCCAGAAGTTCAGCCAAAGTAGCTTCGCTCTGCTGCTGGGATAGATGTAAATGTCTGCGTTTGCTGACTCTCCTTGGAAACACCTACCCCTCGCATCCCCCCTGTGTCCCTTTGCTTCCTTTCCTCGCTCAAATTTGCACTAAATTCGCCAGTTCATGATATGTGTCCGGTCGATGTGCAATCTCTTCAAGAATTACATCTGGTAGATGACTTTCCAGGAACTCTGATGTCATCAGAAGATGTCACGCTTACACTTTTGACTTCCACTTAGATAACTTTGTTGCTTTGTCAATGACCCTACTTCACCG
>CACRXP010001596.1:12460-27409 GCA_902702965.1 Spirometra erinaceieuropaei | reverse complement strand
TGCTTTACAATCCCCTGTAGAAACCGTACTCGGTGAAACAATGGCTACTTAAGTAGCATGCATTTTTCCCATTGATTTTCGACGGTATTGCAAATTCAAATATATTTTGGAGAAACCAAGAACAAAAATATATCTTCTTTCAGTCATTTGATAGAGAATCACGCCATCTTTATGTTTTATGCTCGAAGAAGGAGTATAATTAGGTTTTAAAAAGTTCCTAATTATGAGATTTTGTAAAACCGCGCAGTGTCCATTCAGATAGCTTCTTACTTTTCCGTTTACCACTACTGCTCATGAAATGTTCAACATAGTCCGCATCCATTGAAAAATTTTGCGAACTCTTTATAGTATCTTTTTAAAGGCATAGAGGAATGTGTTTTCCCTACGCGGAACGCGTGCACCTTGTAGGCTGAAATCACTAAGCGCTATTACAACGACTGACCAGGCTCCAAATTATTCGACAATTAGAAAACTTTTTTAAAACCTAACTATACTCCTTCTTCGAGCATAAAACATAAAGATGACGTGATTCTCTATCAAATGACTGAAAGAAGATGTATTTTTGTTCTTGGTTTCTCCAAAATATATTTGAATTTGCAATACCGTCGAAAATCAATGGGAAAAATGCATGCTACTTAAGTAGCCATTGTTTCACCGAGTACGGTTTCTACAGGGGATTGTAAAGCAGTGTTTTCAAAAGCTGACATCCTGCCGAGTCGAAAGTATTCTAGGATTATGCAGCAAGATAATCAGTATTACAACCGCGCCTAAGTAATTCTTTCTAGTCGATAACGCATTCCAGAATTTCAGCCAACATTTTATGAGATCGGTCCCTCACTGTATGTGTGTAGTCTCTGACATTTAGGAGTGATCGAAAAGCAACTTCCGAGTCATTCGCCTGCTTCTTTACCGTATTCGCCCCATGATTTCTCTATTCATATGGCTTACTCGGCCGTTTGCCGCAACAATTACCTGCTGATGGTGGTGAAAGGTGTTACGTAATAATTGTAATTGTACGCCGCGCTGAACTTTTCAGTATCGCATCTGTTCTACTTGCATCCTTTCAGTAGATGTTCGTATCTATCTTTTCGTATTCAGCTGCAGCAGGTGCTGCGACCCATCGCGCCTACGGTTCTGGTGGCGTCACAGAGGTGGCTCGTATAATTCAACCGGGGAATCTGTGTTGTAATGTTGCCGAACACCACAACTTGGAAGACTATTTGCAGCAGATGCAAGCAAACAACGAGCAGCTGCAGCAAAACATTCTGCATAAAAGGGTTTGCCGACTGTTTTCCTTCTTTTTATCTTACTCGACTTCATACGGAGGTACTTTGTTTAAGAATTTTCTAGGGTTTGAGTGCATCACAACTCCGTAAGCACGTATACCTTCCCATTAAACTTACTATTTATGGGACTGGAACGCTAATGATTGCCATGCTGATGCCGAAGTACACGCCTTCTGATTGTTTATTGAAGTGGTGCTGGTAAACCAATCTTCTTGTCTTGTTAGCTCTGAAGGGCTCCCATAGTCAGTGTTCGGTATGACAAATAAGTGGCTGTCTACCAACCCGCAAAACAACGAAACGAACAACACCTGGTTAGATTTGAAACTCAAGGGAGACTTCGTGGTTGTTGTTTCAGGTTTATTCTCGCCTTCCATGACCAGCCTTCATTTATTTAACATTCATAACCGAAACCGCTATCCTGGACCTTGCAATAGGTGGAGTATTGGCAGTGAGGCTCTATGCGTGGATTTGTTTATTGTAGGCCAGGTTTCAATGACAGCGGAAAGTCAGGACTTCTGAGAATGGGCTCAGTGACTGATAATGCCAAACTGCCTGTCTACACGTGTCGGGCACGATCTGGTTCCTTTTTTATCTGCTGCCTGTTGTTTGTGATTTACTTTGGAATCCACCGTCAAAGTCAGCAACAGATGAATTCGGCGGACGCCTAGGAGGCGCAGCATTAATAAAAAGCACTTTATACGCAGCCACATGCGTACTAGAACTGGAACTTCCCGCATTTATGGCAGGCGTCGGTACTTGGTGCGACGGTGGTTCGGTCACCTTCATGCGTCCTTTGTGACCGCAATTTCACTCGTGGCGTTGTTGGGCAAATAGAGCAGTCTTCAGTCTGGTTGAGCAGTACTGTCACTGGCAGCAGACCTCATCAGTGCGCTTTACATGCGACAACATATTTTGCTCAGTCAACTTCTAAGTGCTGAGTAAGGTTGTAGCGAGCGCATGAGTCACGAGCTGTCTTATTTTTGGTTCTCCCGTCTGCAGTCCATCAAGGGACAAGGTGAAGTTTTCCCTCCACACACCCCGGAAACTTTACCTAGGGAAAGTCATTAGTCATGTGCACGCGCATTCATGGATCGTCTTCAAATAAGACTTAAATGATAAATGCACGTTAAACAACTGTTTTCTCACCTATAGGCCTTGTCGAGGTCGGTCAGGAACTTATTCAGTGAGAAACAAACGCATAGTGAAACACGTCGTCCAAAAGTGACCTACGAAGCGTCTCTATACCCTAATCCTATTATTTGTTTAAACAGGTTAATTGTCTAGACACTAGATTCACTCATAAACTAAAGAAATAGTTCCTAATCAAGTCGTTTTCCACACGCCAAGTACTTTGCTTGAATTTTCTCTGTTTTCACCGTTGGTCCTCTGAACACACCATCTTTAATTCACTTTGCGAAGGGACGAATCAATTTTAATTAATGAATTAAGTAAATAAATGAATTGTGTCAGACGGCATTACCGTCACTTTTGATCAATAAACCTGTAAACTTGTCTTTCTCGTGAGACTTAGCATTTCCTCTGGTCATTTCAGAAGAAGCTTGAAGACAGTAAAGCGAAAAATCTGCAGTTGGAGGCTCTTGTGAAGGTGAGTCTTCTAACAGATGAGTGACTGTGCTGTGTGCCTTCTCCACCCATACCCACCCTGCCAAACCCTCCCGTTCTTTTTTAAGCAACGCGAAGACGAAGTGAGTCAAGTTACACAGGAACTACTTCACAGCAAGGAGGAACTGCTGCGAGTCAATGCACAGATGAAAGCTATGCTTGCAGACCACGATTCCAGCAGGTAGGCGTCACGGAGTACTTCAAATTCACTGCCGGCTGTCCATATGCACATGTCTGTATAATAGTCAGAGAGGGTTTTAACCTAAAACTATGCTTTGTTGCTTATAGTTTTTATTAAAGCTATGAACTTGTTCCTTCGGTTGCCATCCACGCAACTCGGTAGTTTTTGAAAACAAATTTTTAATCATTCTTGGCACAAATTTAATGCCAATGAATGCAGATACAGCTTTGCAGTTTGGGTGGATCGGTCGCCAACCCGAGGACCTTATAGGTGCAAGTTTTCAAACGTACCTTTTCGATTATTCATCGTCGGTAATGCAGGTTCACATGGGTGTCATCGCGGAAAGTTTCCTACTTCTCAATGGCCTAGGCTGTTTGTTTAGCTAATTCATGACGTTCGCCGTTCCCCTCCTTCAGCTTATCTTAATGACTGTAAAATTCTCCTCTAGGAAGGCGACAGATAATGAAAGGGCTCAATCGAATCTATTGAGGCAGGAAGTCGATGACCTGGAAATGTCTGCCGCCGCCAAGAAATTGGAGCTGGGGAACATTCAGCAACAACTCGCACTGTCATCTCAGCGGCTGGCGGACCTCCAATCCCAGGTTATTTTCCTTCCCTAACTGATACTCTTTAACCATTAGTGCGCTTTGCAAGTCACAATGAAGGGACAACCTGCAATGCTGCAGGTGCTTAGGAGGCCTTAAATGTCGTTTTATGAGTCTCGATACTGTTACAGTACAACTTTTGTTTGGACTTGGCAGCGCGAGCCATTCCTGACCAGCACTCTGCTACTTACTAGATAGCAGTCCAACCAAAGAAATAACAACACAGATAGCCAGCATGGACAGGATTGACTGAGACAGCAGCTGTTTCAAGCCCATGCAACATCTGTTGGTTGGGTGCTTGCTGACTGAATATAGCATGAGTAAACTAGTTAGAAACTCCTGTCTGAGTTCCTCCTTACCTTGCAAGACAATATAACCACGAAAAAATGATTAGGAGGCTTAAATATGGGCCATAATTAGGGAGTGATGGCAAATAAGTCAGCAATTTACGGCCTCTTGCTCTGTTGTTAAACCTGCTTTGGATCGGTGATTCCTTGGTACCATGCAACGGCTTAATAAGGCTGCAGTTCGTCCCACCAACAGAAGAGGTCGGTCAACATAGTTTTCACTAGGATTTTGTGAGAGCTTTTGCGAACTGATCACTATACCACGACCCAATGAGGACGGGCCCCTAAACAATGACCTGCGCATGAACTTGCGAATTGTAAGACAGACATGTCTCGCATCTACCTCTCACTCTCTTCACACACCTGCCATTCTCCGAGGGTAAGACAAAATCAGGACGACCTGAGGTACTCGTGGACATAGTGGCTGAAAAGACCGAACGGTTTTTATACGCCGCCACGCATGACCTGGTCCCCATTCAAACCGTATCAGGCCACCTTTGGGGTCCTTAGACCCTAGTTTGGTGTGGATCCCACAGAGGCTACACATAGAAGAAGCCACTGTAGCCGGACCTGCAGTTCTGAGAAGTCCTGAAAATAACTGTAGATGCCTCCATGCGTCGACTATTGGGCAGTTATCCATCGATTCGGCAGGTTTACACCCTGGTTAAGAGCATGAGGCTGAAGAAGGTGAGCACGAGTACCCAGTCCTGCCTCATCCCGTTTTCACAGCGAATCTCTTTGAGAGTAGCTAGTTGTCTGTGACGTGCTTCATCATTCCGTCTTATCATCTGCAGGAGTCGCTCTGGGCAGCCGGGTGATTTTCCAGTCTATCGCGGTTCGCTGTTTCAAAAGCCTATTTTGGATCGGCAGAGTGAGGTGTAGAGGCTGTTTCACATTTCCTGGCACAGTGAGGATCATGTTCATGGTCTCACGGTGTTTCTGGAATCCGCATTCTGTTTCTGAAAAGACTTACCGTCCCCAGCGATTAAGTAGGACTCGGGCAAATGTCTCATCGCCAATGCCGAGAAGAGTAATTCCGTGATGGTTGTTGCAGGCTTAATGATTTTCTTTGTGTTTGTAAAAATGAACGATAGTGGCATCTTTGAAGTCTTGTTGAAACATCTTTGTTGTCGCATCTGTCGGAACAGTTAAGTAAACATCTCCGTGAGTTGTGAATTGTTTCTATGTCCACTGCATTCCTGTTGAACAAACTGTTGCGCTGTTCGAAGTATCCTCTACAGGGAAGACGGACAACCGAATCCGACATCACTGTCAGCTTACGGGACTTGGTTGCAGGGCTCTGTGCAGATTATGGAAGGGTGGTTGGGGACATGCTTGGGGTGCTCGATTCAACGTCGAAAAGTCGACGATTTCTCCAGCAGTGGCGCAGTTCGCCTGGCTTACACCGCTTCGACGACCACAAAGTTCTTTATTTCACTGCAATCGACCCATTCTTGAATTTCCCTAGTCTTCTGAGCTAGTCAGTCGTTTTTCATCTCCCTCAGCCTCTGCTAAAGTAGGCTTCGACATCGTAAGAATGCAACTGGTGTCAGTCCTGTCGTTGGCATTGGCCGTGTGTAGACGTGTTTTTTCGGTGGAAATACGTCTAATGTTGTTGTCCTCATTGTCGTCAACCAGTCCTGATTTTTGGATCTGCGCGATTGAGGAATCCACGCACAGTTGCCTAAAGGCCATCTATTAGTCCCGTCTACTGGATCTCAACAGTAACACTTTTCCTAGGAGTCGCATTTTGGCATATCAACAATCGTGCCGCCCTATCTAGTAGTACAGTACTTAACCTACAGCAGGCAGCCTATCTCATGAAATGTTAGCCGAAATTCTAAAATGTGTTTTTGATTAGAAAGGATTACGCAGATGGGGTTGTAATATTGGTCATCGTGCAGGATAATGTCAAGACATTCCAGTTACTCCAGGATGCCGGCTTTTGAATGAGATTCCTTACAATCGCTTGCAAAAGCCACACTTGTTAAAAACGACTAGTTAATTAGTATTAATTTGTCCCATTGATTGTTCATGTCATCATAGAGTAAATGGGCCATCTCACAAGATGTTAACCCTAATTCTCGAATGTGTTCTCAATTCGAAAAGATTACCCAAGTAAGTTTGTAATATTAATCATCGTGTAGCATAATCAAAAGAAATTCCAGCCATGTAAGGATGCTGGCTTTCAAACCAGCTTCCTTTGGGCCGAGTGGTATTACCGACAAGGACAAGGGAGACTGGAATGGCCATTTCTGGCTTATTAGCCGTCGTCAGCCAGTCCTACCAGACCCAGAAGTGTGGAACACCCGAGGCTCGGACTCGCGACCTTGTTAATTAGAAGTTCCCGCCTCCAACGCCTCGGGTGTTCTACACTTCGGAGTTGGGTATGACTGCCTGAAGACGACCAATAAGCCAGAAATGGCCATTCCAGTCTCCCTTGTCTTTGTCGGTAATACCATCCTGCCTAAATCATGCGCCGCTGTGCGGCTGCTGGTTGGGCTCGAGAGAGAGCCCGTAAGGCACAACGGAACGAGTGAGTTCCGTAAGAACGATCGGTGAGCGCCCTCACCATTCTTTTTGGCGACCTGCACAAACTTCATTCTGTAAAAAATGACTAATCAAGTGATATGAATTTTTTCCATTGACTTTCGATGTCCTCATAAATTGAAATATATTTTCTAGAAAACATACTTGGAATGCCCTTTATTTTACTCCTTTGGTAGCAAATTACGTCTTATTTAAATTTTATTTTCGAAGGAAGACTATCACTTGGCTTTAAAGAACTTGTTCAATTCCCGAATAACTTTGAACCTGACCCGGCGTTAAACTTGAATTCAGAGTTTCCAAAGTACAAGCCGTATACTTTCCATGCAAGGAAGATCATACATTTCTACATGCTGTTAAGATGTAATATAGGACTCATAAAATATTGTAGTAGACGGTGACCCTGTCGTCCACTGCATATGCATCAGGAATAAACGTGTTGATGTGACGCTGTGTGATTGGACATTTTACGGTTTTTAAGATCTCATAATCAAAAACTGTTTCGAACCAAATTATGCTACATCCTAAGGGTACACAATTTAAATATGCAATCTGCTACCAAATGAGTACAAGAAGGAGTATTTCATGCATGCATTCTATAAAATATATTTGAGTTTATGAGAGCATCGAAAAATAATGGGAAGAGTTCCTACCACTTGAATAGTCATTTCCTACAGAGTAGGCAACCGAAGAGAAGCTAATCCAAGAGTCAGCATCCTGATATGATTGAAATGTCTTGGGATTCTGCTGTGTGATCATTAACATTACATCCCCACTTATCTTTCCGATTCGAAAACACGCTTCAGAATTTCGGTTAACATTTTATGAGATGCATTCAAATAGATGTTATAAAAAACGCACTCAAGAATAAACTTCCTTGTATCCATTTGGCGGCAAATTACGCGCCCAAACTTTATAATTGAAAAAGACTTAAAAAACTTTCGTTTCCCGAAAAATTATTAACCTCACCATCAGTTGCACTTGCGTTTAGGCTTTTTAAACTACGGACTGCATGCCTTTCGTGCAAATAAAATTATGAATTTTTCTGCGCTGTTAAGAAGGTGTCATATAGGACTCATGAGATTTTTCAACCAATGTAGACAATGTTGAACCTGGTATCCGCACCACGCACCACGCTGGAAACGCCTCTCGTCGAGAACGTAGCCTGACAGTTGTCAGTGACGCGAGCGAGGATGCCCCTACATGGTGTGTCCTCCGATCAGAAGGCGGAAGAATATAATAGAAAAATAATTTTAGCAATTGCCGATCACGTGGTGCCCAATACCGCTTCCCAGATAGCGTGACCGGTGCTTTTTCGGGTACTGAAGTCACTGTGTGGGCGACCTAATTGTCTTTACCTCCGTACAGCTGTTAGGAGGGGATACAGGTAGAATTTGTTTTTCGAGTCGTCGGAGCTAGCAGGGGCGCGTGGACACTGACAACGGTGGCGATTTCGTTTCCGAGGAGTAACAGCCTTATGCTTACGAGTTGATAGCTGAAGAGGACAGGACAGCCGTCCCATAACGTTGAAGGCGACTCCGGCACCTCGCCACCCTGCCTTTTGACTTTTGTTCCAGTTAGAGTTGGACTCCACACTCACCTCATCCACTTGTCCCCATACAGAGAAGCGGGTCTCAATGAGAGCTGCAATGTCTACTTTGTAGTGCGCCAGTTTCCGGTCCGTCAGGTTTGTCATCCTTCCCGGTCGATTAGTCAGGGTTTGTCCTAAAGGAAACTAAAATTCCAGGGTTCCAGAGAGACATTGTTCATTCGGGTAGGCAGACTGGAAAGGCTCGATGATGTGAAGACGGTGTTTGCTGCCATGTTTGTCGCTTCGACCACATTGTTTGCTTTCGCAAGCCATATCAGTTCTCCAACCACGTGTTTCACCGGCGTTGCTCTCGGACAACTTTACTAGCCCCTCTCCCCCGAGGAGTAGTTTGGGATTCCCTATATAGGATTGTTAAGTCAGGGCGGTTACCGGGATGTGGCCACCGTGCTGAGTACGGCATAGTGGATGCAAAAATAAGGGTTGGGTGTCAGGACACGACGAGTTATAGTATCCTCGGGGCCCATTTATGCGTTCGGTGAGAAATATCAGTGTATTGCATAGAATTACTTGTTATACTCGCCGTCGGGCCTGATCTAACCGGCCAAAATGGTGTCGCATATTTTGCCTTTTCATATGTGGCATTCGTTGGCAGTGTTTGTGCGACAATGTACCTTCATCAGTGTATTGCTGCGCATCGTTCATCAAACCGAATAGAAAGATTTTGAACGACTGTACAACCGTCATGTGCTTCTGTACCATCGGCACTACACATACCCACTTTAAGACCACCACACCACCTTAAGACCTTGAGCTTCTGCAAACCGCATGACGTATTTTGAGTTACCCCACTTGCACTCAAATTCGCCTACATATTTGAATGTATTAGCGTTGTCAATTTTTAAAGGTGTGGCCCACATATTTCCTCCACTCTTCACTGTCATAGTTTTTCGTTCGAAAAAATATGGGTGTTTAGAGGCAGCTGTCGTTTAACTTTCACCAAACAGCTTAATTTGGCGCAGTAGAAATAGTGCCTTTTTGAAAAGTCAGGTGTTCGCAAAAATTGACAGCAGAAGTTTCGCGGCAAAATTACAAATTTTTGGATGTCTCATCCGCAAGCTGCGATGTCAGTTGGTGGAAAAGCGACACAATAAAGTAATGTGATCTGGTTCCTCAAGGCAGTACGAGTGAAAACTGCTATTGTAGTCTTCAGATTCTACTTTGGAGAACAAAACTTCTAAAATGGCCTTTTTGACCCCATCCTCCTGTTTAAAATCTTGTTTTGATCCTGTGTCATAGTAGTTATCGGGCTCACAGTGGTTAACTCTGTGTAATCTTGAAGGTTACAAATCTCGAAGCACAAAAAAGAGAACGTGAGACCGATCTTACGGAAGTCCTTAAGAGTCTGGAGGAGAAACGGGATCTGCTAAGGCACACGGAAGACAATTTATCGGAAGCTTCTCGCAGGTGAGATGAGTAGAGCAAATGAACTTTTGTTTCCCTAAATTATTTACGGTTACATGCTGTGAAGTCAGCAGAGGTATTTATATGCCCTGTTCTATCGTCGTTACTGAAGACGTCCACCGTGTCCCACAACAAGGTTGGTACAGGAGCGGTGGCTTGCGCCCAGTGTCAAGACGAAATCCAGAGGGCTGGGGACGGGATCGGACGCAATGGCTGCTAGAGCTAAGCAGTCCGTTTACGTGCGCCACACCCGTCCACGCACGCACGCACGTACGCTCACACACACGAGAGTTCGATCGTCGTGTTCGACGATGTCCACCGTGTGCCCAACAGCAGGTGGTGGGAGCAGGGACGGTGACTTGCGCGGGGTTTATAGTGCCAGTAGACTTACACTGCATCCATCTCTCTCCCTCCTCTTTCCCCATATGGGCCCGGTGTCAAGACAGAGTCAAGAAGACCGGAGATGAGGGAGGCCGCGGGTGGATGGCTTGGACGGATCCGCACCCCCTGGTCCACACAACAAATGACCAGGATTTTGACCGCCAATGCAATGGAGGGCGTGACAGTGGTCCCAGTTTGTGCGACGGCTGCCGACAAGAGGGTCTGCCAGCGCACCTCCTAGATGTTGGCATTTTTTACTGCGCAAAGATAACACCTGCAAGAATCCGATGTGGCTACCGTGTTGATCCAGCGCATCTAACACGTGGCCCGTTTGGGGGACACACACACCTGTCCACGCACGTTGGATCGGGCTTTTTACGTAAACAACAAAGGGGGGAGGAGGACGGCTCGAATCCAATATTGAGTAGGCGTGTCATAGAGGCCACAGTAAGAAGAAGCAATTGTAGCCTGATGTTTCTTCCTGATAGGGGGACTGAGTTATCCGACCAGTTGACAGTCTTCCCAGCTATGACCTTTAGCGCGCCGTGACAGTTTAAAGCGCGTCAGATTGTTTATACTGAGGACTGTGCACTGAGTGCCGTAGAGACACAGTCCCCAAGAGTCGACCTCCTTCTCCCTCTCCCCTCCCCCAGGCACCAGCCCACTGTCCGAACCGGTCAGTCATCTGGTGCGAGGGTTGGACGCAAGTGGCTGGCAGTGCCAAACAGCCCATCTGCGCGTGCAAAATGCGACCCGCCTACCAGGTTTTCACACAGAGGGAGTGCTTTCAACCCCTAGGAAGCTGCAGATGTCCCAAGTCAAGTATGGACTGTCCCATCGCTGTTTAGCGGTGTTTATGCTCTTTGCGTGTTCAGTATCACCGTTTTTTACCGGTGCTCCCCATTGAGGTTCAGATTGAGACCTTTGCGCACACTCGTCACGGTAATTAACACGGTCTGTGCATTCAATCACTGCCGAACTAAATCTGTCCGCCGTTCCGATCTCTCTTCATGCGTAGAATTTTACGGCCTAACAACTTTCTACCGATGGACCATTGGAGATAAACTGATACACAGACATTGGTTACGGCGCTCATCGAAAATAAATTCGGGTTCTGTTAGGAATTAATCAAAAAGTTATTTGGCTTTGTCTATTTAAGAGCTTATGTTAAGCATATGAGGTAGTAGCATCGATCTTTTGCGCATAAGCCCCTTAGGATCGTTGTGTTCAAGTTCTCTCATAACACCCCAATTTCTTAAAGTTCCTTTTTGCGCAACACGCGAGCGTACAACCGTAGGTACGTGCCGGGGACAGTTTTTAAGACTACTTTCTTCTCTTTGTAAAGGGTGGCTGAGGCTCAACAAAATCTCACGGCAATGGAGCATCGACGACGGGACAATGAACATACAATTTCCCAATCGGAGAGTATCCTCTCGGAGCGGAGACTCGGGATGGAGCAACTCAATTCAAAGGTCACTAGGCGTTTATGTAATTTCCTGGCGGGCCGTCTGGCCCCAGGCTGGGGTCAGGTGGAGCAGTCTATTGCTTTTCAAGGGGGATTTTAGTTCTGAGATTGGGAAACTTCAGGTCCAACAGATGGTCTAGTATTTAATTAATAATTTTTATAAGACTTTAAGTCATTACCTTTCGTAGACACAAAAATTCAGAGCTGACACTTTGACCTAAAGTATTGTGGTCATACGCATGATATTTAGAAGTAAATCAACGAGGCCTGGCCCACTTGGCCACGTTAAATGTATAACTCACTGTGGTATACCTTGCCTAGCCAATAAATGTGCGGAGATGTCTGACCATGAATAAGAAGCCATGACGCAGACAGCCAACGAGACTCATCCAATGATTACTATCGATCATCGGTGCGCTCAAGCCCTTTTCTGCGACAAAGGTTTCCTCAGTTGGATTTAGGTTTCGGACCTCAACCTTAAAGTCTCATATGCGTCATTCAATAGCTGACAGACTGGCTTACGTCAGACTCGGTTGAATGCATCTACCGAAACTCGTGACTCGTCCATTGACAGGAATCCTTACCTGAGACTTTAACTGGACGAAAATACTCCAGTGGTACTAAGTGTCGCTACCTGCCTTCCTCGACTTTAAGCTGAAACAAAATAATCGCTGAAGTGTTCTGCACTTTCGGTTGTTTTAACTGATCTCAAAAAACAATTCCATAGAAAGTATACCGTCTTTCGCGCAGTATTTTTGTGAGAGATCAAATCCTTCCGGAAATTTGGCATTTTAACAATAATTCAAAGTTTCGATCAAATTTGCCGGGAAAACACCTGAATTGTTGAGCGTTTCTTCGTGATAGAAATTCCCCGCTAGTTATATGTTGCTCACACTCACAAATATTTTTGGTATTGCAATCCGAGGCATATGCAACCGCTTTTCACACGCTACTAGTCGGACAAAGATCGTGCGGATAGTAGGACACACGTCACAAAATGCTCAGAATTTACCTCTTCTAATAGTAGTGGACAATATGGAATTTTTACAAATCTTCCACTGGGAATGAACATGTCGCCACCCCTTGTTCAGGAGTCGTGTTGACTTTCCACAATTGCGGAAAACAATGGACCAGCAAGCATCATCAAAGGAGGAACTGTTCAGTGTTAAGTTATCCTGAATGCACGGGAACGTTTCCAGTGGAAAAGCAGCAATCATCTCCAGATGTATTGCAAGCCTTTTTCACCGTACTAAAGCACTAATAAATATTCTTCATACCGGTTCATGAGTTTCCAAGCGTATTGTTCATGCTCGAACCTAAACTCATTACTTGTACATCGGAGGCAGATAGCAACGTTCCTCGGCTTTCTCACATGGACCGAAAAGCTCTACGGACGTTATCTGTGCGCGCTTCACCCCATGGGCGGGAATTTGGTCATGTTATGCGCAGGATTGAATGTGCATTTAACCAGTAATTGGAGCAGTAACTGCTTTGCCTATTATATAAACCCGTCTGCCGTTATTCGACGGGTTTTGGCGTTGATCTGTGACTGTACGGTAGGGCCATGAGTTTCACGTAGAATGCTGTCAACAATTGACAAGCAAGTAGCTTCCTTGTCACGTGCCATTTGAGTCCGAGATATGTGGCTGTGATTTCCTGTTAAGCTCATCAATTGGCGCAGAGACAATCCGAGATGGAGAAATAAACGCATTTTTATATTTTGCACTTGCATCAAGGAAGTTCAATGAAAGGCGTAACTAAAAACATAATTTTATTGATGGCACACGGCTTAAAGATGGTTAAAATAACTTCTTATCTGCCATAGCACCTATGAGTAACTATTTTTATTATTAACTTAGGCAGTTGATTTTCCTATGCAATAACCTGCTGAAGGCCTCCGAGGCGCATCCAACTTTCGAACATATCTTTCCTCTTCTATTTCGTCCCACATATTTTGTCTGTCTAGCATTTGTCAATAAGTACATTTAGAAGTCCCAGGTCACGCCATTTGTACGTCGGAATGTGAAATGGTTATAGTTTGCCCTCTGCTTCTTTGATTAAGTTAGATGCACTAGGTCTGTTGTCCTCAATCACTCCTTCGCAGTCAGTGACGTACTTTCTTCTGTCTGTAATTCTAGATTGCAGAGACAAAATCGCAACTGGAGTTGCTGTCCCGCGAAGTCGGAGCTAAGTCAGCGGAACTGGATCTTCTGAACTCCCGGAAGGCGCATGATGTGGAGAGTGCGTCCAAAAAATTAGAGGACATTAACCGTGAATTAGATCAAAAGAAAAACGAGCTGGAAGCAGTCAAGGTGTGTGTTTTAATATTACTTTAACCTTCAGTGCAGGCGTACACTTTCCCGAAATTAGACGCTTGGCACGTGCACTTTGTCCCGTGTATTTGGACCCCTCCTAGTAGAGAGCAGACCATCGATACTGCATATTCCTGAAAATTTCTGATGCTTTCTGCTCGTTTTTTTTCCTACACACATGAAAATTAATTCCGGTTCCTCGACAATATTTCGGTAAACATACCTCCTGTTGCCCACCATCGGTAAAATCGACTTAGATGAGCTGTGCGGATGACTATATTCTAACTCTGTAATGGGGGTAGTGTCTGGTAACGAATTTTGTCTCGAAGCCAAGGGAGTTGAATTTCTTGTTTGTCTAATTAACAGTCGTCGAAAATATTATCAGTGGCCGAGACTTTGCAATGTCCACATCTAATTAGGAAAAAAAATGTTGGGAAGTTGTCAGGTTTGACTGATGAGGCAAAGACGAGGATTTAGAAAACCTGTTTTTCAGTAAGGAAGTGGCAGCCGTGGGTTTTCTCATTGACTTTTTTCATCACATCTTTTGGATGTAAGCCTTAACTACCTCACCAACACGCGCATTTTCCTTAATTTTTTTCAAAAGGACAGCAGAGTGGTAATGTTTATCACGAGCATCCCGGTGGAAAAGCCTCAGTCAAAGCAGCCAGTCGGCAGAATTCATGAGTTCTCACGAGTACTGTTAGATTATATAGCCCACGTCTTGTGGTTCCGAACATTGGTGCACACGACTGAAATACACAAGAATAAATTTGTAAAGCCTGCGCCGATTTATTAGACGAAGTTAGACAAATTTTTCGACAATAAGGCTGCGTATAAAGTTCCATGGGTCTTTTTATAGGGCTAATAATTTGTCAATATTCATTTATCAACCTTTGATCATTTGTTGTCATTTTCTTGTTGTTATGAGCTTTTGAAAGTTGATATTTGCAAATTTTCCGTCTTTTATAGGAGCGGCTGGAGGTCCTCAGCACGGAGGAGAGGGAACGACTGACACGGAAGGTTTGTTTAAGTTCAATTATTAGGTCTGCACTGCTACGTAGGGCTGCAAGAGTGGCGATATCTAAGAACGTCCAATGACATCATTTCGTACTAAATTTACTTTTGATGACGGGAATGACGCAACTCAGTTTTATCTAAGTAGCTTACTTAGATTCGAGAAGCGATCTGT
>CACRXP010001595.1:31675-48491 GCA_902702965.1 Spirometra erinaceieuropaei | reverse complement strand
AGAGCAGCTCCTGACGTGGCTGGGAAAACGCAAAATTAGGAGCATAAACAGCGACATCATCGCACATGTTAATTCTGCACATTATGTGTACCTAAACGAAGCCTTTCATGCGATGATTGAAACTATCAGTTTTAGGCATCTAAAACGTTGTCCATTTTATTTATTCACCCAAACAGTTCGGAAAATATTATTTTTACATGCAGACTACCTTTATAAATAATTTTGTCGATCAAAATGGTTACAAATCTGAGCAGAAATCTACGTTAACCTATATCCAAATGATTTATCCACGTTAATAGCTGTCTTGGGTTTAGTTTGCGCATTTTGGCTTGTTTTTCATTTAGAGGAGAGTAATTTGACTTCGAGTTTTAACAAACTAGACTTGCCACACTTAAAAATTAATTTTCTGTCTGCAGAAAGCCGCGAGGAACTGGTTGCGAACAGGCGATTTTTATAAAGCCAGGTGCGTATCTATTTTTAACTCAGGTTCGCAAATCTGTGTGATTCCGTGTCTTAAAAGGCAATGCTTCGTTTAAACGGGCCGATATTGTCAAGATGTTTGTGGAAATGCCATGATAAACCGCCAAAATGGTCATCATCGAATGGTCATATCAAATGTTCAACATACGGAAAGATACTTTTTGTGCGGTCGCGTTTGAGCTTATAAGCAGTTTAGAAACCGAACGGGCAAAGTATTAACAGCTTGAGCAATACGTCATAATCGCTTAAGGTAGCCTAAAATTGAGCAAAGATAGCGAAAATGGCTGCAATGTAAAGAGGAAAGTAGATTTTCTCGTTTGCGGCAAAGTGGAAAGGTCAAAAATGCCAGTTTTCCTGGCTTTATCGGCAAAGGGAAAGATCACGAGGCTTTGCGAAAACGAAATCAAGCGCGTATTTAGATTTCAAAAGGAACCCAAAGCCACGAAAGTACAGTTAAATTCGCACTTTTGGCTTCCTAACATGCTCTGAGCAGCAACAAACTAACGCAGGGGACAGGCAACACCGGGTAAGTGCGCAGGAGTAAAATCTCTACGAGGATGTGAAATTTCAGGTAAGACAGTGAAAAAAAAAACAATTACTTGTGCGAGATTCTGCGCAGTCAACCCCTGAGAAGGACTAGAACTGATGAATGAGAAATTGTACTGCGGGAGGTAGAGCAGCCGGCAACAGAGCACTCGCTGTACAAAATTTAAAATAATGCCCATAACAAGGCTTTATCCCGCCAAAAACTCATGTCGATCACAGTACGAAGAAGCAACAGAGGTTTTGCAAAAATTGCCCGATCCTAAGATAAACGAGTACACGATGTTTATAACAGGGCACATAGACATGTGGCAAAGCAAAAAACAAACAACGCATGTAGAGGATTAAATTAAAACAAACAAGCGTTCCAGTGTCAAAAGTATGGCGTGGAAACATGACGGACGCTAGTGGACGTGGCATTTACCGTCAAGGATTGGTTGAAGCTCTCGCTTGATGTCCGACTTCATTGACTGGATGGTGTTATTGAACTAGAACGCAAAAAAACGAAAAAAAACTTAGACTGTAGAAACTAAAGTAAACACAACAGAACGGTGGAGACTAAATTCAGAGATAAAGATTGCAATGTTAACTATCCGGTTTCAGACTCTTTTCCTAGATGACGTTCACAAGAAATCAAGATCAGCGACTTAAATCCCACACGGACAGGAACAAGAGGAGAATTTGAGGCCGTAGCGGAAAATATTATAACAACAAACACGGCAGCAAATAGAAACCAGTGAGTACGTCGAGGAAACCCCATAAAACCTAAACCTTGACCAGTCGCCCCCCATACTTGTGTTGAATAGAAAATAACTAAACTCATCACATGGAAAGAAATGATGTAATACAAAATAGGTGACGCCGATCCAACACAAGGGACTTGAATGCATGCTTGGCAAACCCTTCTTAGGCAGGTCTGACACGCGTTTCAGTGAGGGATTCGAAGGATGCACACGCAGATTGGACGACTGCTGACTTAGTGAAGGATATGGCGCATACGATCAAGCCTATCAATCCCATTCGCGATTTCATGAAATATCACCAGCACCAACTTCCAATCTTAAGGATATTTGCCGTTCACGTTGCATGAGGAGACGGGAACCTCTCATTGGACAAGAAGAGTCCACAGGCTGTTTAACTCTTTCAGCTACTTGCACCCAGTCCTTGCAACAGATGACTAACCGACTCGTCCAATGGTTTTGTACGGGGAGAAGGAAAAAGTGAGTGAGGTCAGCTTTGAGGACGGCATTCAACCCCTATTCCTCACAATGAACAACCCGACGGGCTTTTAAGCTATAACGGTGTGATAAAGGCCGATGCTTGGAAGACTGCCGAACTGACGAGAGAACCCAGTCGTTCCCGGAGGACGGAGAGTAGGGGAATGCAGTGGCTCCTTCGTGATGCAACCCTTTTAGCCCATCCACTCAATTTGAATGCGAGCCCCCCCCTGGACCCTTGACTGCGGACCAGGCGTGTGTGGCAGGTGTAAACTGACTCTTCATCTTTGTCGGTCACTGCTTCCGATAACACCTTGGGGGGACGACAGAGTGCGGGAGATGCTGCCCAAATATACCATTAACATTAAATAATTCACGGACAAGTCATCGTTCCCTGCGCCCACCATGCTGCGGAGTCCCAAGTGGGCATCGCCATTCGCGACGGTCTAACTGTCAACAGAATGTCAACGACAAACGGTACAAGAGGATAGTGGGATGGGATGTTGCGTCTGTCCAAGGACATGCCTGCACCCCAAAATTATTCTGTCCCATCAATCAGTTCGCCCTTCTTGGTCGTGGACCATAGTCCGATCAAAGGAGTGTTGGATTTCCGACTCTCCTCTGGTGTATTGAAGCAGCCTTGCCAGACGCTGCCTCTGAAGGCTGAGAGTTAGCTCCTTAATTGCTGCACTTGAAGAGTTACTCGCTTCTGGACATTCTGTCGAACCACTGTTGGTTGTTTGCCACCGTTGTCGGCAATCGAGGTGAAACCAATTCAGCGGTCGGGTTAAATGCGGAACGCGGGATAATCCGAATAGCTCACAGAAGGGACACTGAAGTTAGATGAAAAATAGTGGCCTGGTTGGAAGGAGTCGGTAGTAGGTGATCTACTCTCGGTGGTGGGTGCTCGAGTCGTGAAGGTGAAGAAGTGTCGCTCTCGGGCGAGCGTTTGCGAAAGCGTTGGGCGAATCAGCTGGACTTCAGTCTCAAAATCCGCTTTACGGCGTCGGATCTCAACCCTATGTGACGCAGACGTAATAGCCAGACTTAATGATGCAAAGCACTTCCTACTTCGACAAGTCCTGTCGACAGCCAATCGATAGGGTTGGGTAAGTGGTGTGGAACACGACTGGTAAGTTACTTGAAAACAAGTGGAGAAAGGTTGATTCATCAGTGCCAACGTGGGAATAGGCACTAGTGAAGATGATTGTCAGTGAAACAAAGGCGAGCATGTTTAACTCAGGATGCCTGGTTTGTAGAGTTGAAAAATTTTGCAGGAGAAAGATGGCAACATGGGAAAAGTCAAGATGAGGTGACGAAAAATATATTGTGGACATCCACCTGAGCGTGGCTTGCTTGCAGTCATTAGCCTAGCTGGCATTGCGTCATGGCAGCCGAAGGCCCTGCACAAACTTACTCAGTGCGCACAGGATAGACTTGCGTGCACTGATCACTATCGCCTCTGGCGCTACTTTAGGGCGTTGTAGCAATGACTTCCGGCAATTGGTCTATGGACAGCATTCACGCTTAGCGAAAGTGAAGAGAGTGAAGAAGTGGTCGGGAAGAGACCACGCAGAATATTTCCGGCATGTCCAGTCATTAATGCCAAATAGAGTGAGCGAGGACGGACTGATGAAATCGTGTGCTTCCTGAGTATGGACATTGGAGGCCGGCGAATTTGCAACTAGTAGTGTCCTTCAGCAGAGGAAGGACAGGATAGACAGCCAAGGTGAGAATGCAGGAGTTAAGTTGGTTTGTTTGGTGGCATACATTCGAATCGACAAAAACTGCAAATTACCACATAATCAGTTTCATGAACCAAAGACCGAAGTGAAAGTACGAATAGTAATGAAAGAACAGTGGCCGAAGGCAGCATTCATGAATATCTGATGTCTCATCCGATCATCAGAATGGCGTGTATAGGAGGAAAAACCGATTCATTGAGACCGGCCGCGGCCGTTGACAGGATAATAGTGGAAAGAAAGCGGAATTTATGTTTTCATCAGAAGTTCAAAATAGGAGTCACTTTTGAGTGGGAGAGGAAATTACTAGAGACGAAAATGGATAATGAAAGACTGTAAAAAGACTTGCGCAACCATTCTGTGTAATTTATTCGCTTGGACGGATGGGTAAGACATGCCTGAGGAGAAATGAATCGCAACTTTTTTGTGGTTGGTGGCGAAATGCAATATTAACTGCATTTTATGAAACACGCGGCAGGCAATGCAGTCGAGGAAATGATTGACAAGACGGATTTGTGAAAAATGCGATTCGGATTTCCGAGCAATGGACTGGGATCTATGCCGATGGGCATGTAATCTACATGTAACCAGCATCCGCTCCACTGAGAGCTATTGCTGACTGGAACAAAAAACAGTTCTCTGATTGATCACGCTGGGGGTTTTGAAGGGCAACGGAGCTGGAGAAACGTAGGTGAAAAAGGAATTTGCTGTATCGGAGTGGACGGAGATATCCACCGTTGGATCTCGTCTGCGCAAGGAACTAACCAACCTTAAGAATGCCATCTATTGAAGGATCTATGGTTAATATGGAAAAACACTAAAAATAAACACTGGGAGAAGGTAACGCAGGGTGCTAACATGGGTTACATAGCCGGATCGGGAGCGGGCACCGTCTGTACCCTGGTGATCGGCCAAAGACAGTAGGCAGCCGTCAAAACAGTACTGGGGGAAGTGCGGAATCTACGTCGAGATTATTGAACAAGTGTTCGTGTAATGGCGCCGACAGCATCACATTCTGGATCCCGACGCTTGCGTGCGTTAAACGACCTTCACCCCTCAAAAAACACTCACAGCCGATAACATAACTCAAGCATGATCGCTATGTCGTTTGCGACTGCAGTGACTGATGCGGAAATACACCAGTCACCTATATAGCAGAGAACCCTATCGGCTACTGAGGGCTCGGCAAAAAAATCACGTCCGCTGTCACCCATTGTTATCAATGACGTCGTCAATCGTTTCGCCCATGTAACCCGACCCCATAACGTAAGTTCCACGAAAAAAAAACTGAGATTTGTAGTTTGCGAGTTCCAGCATGGGGTACAACAGATGAGGTACTTTGTGGAACAGATAGCAAAGGTCATTGCTCGAGAATGGTAAAAGCGCAGCTTTCGTGTTGCACGTAATCAAGAGAGTTTCGGGATTTTAATGAAGCCTTCTCCAAGATTTTCAGATCATCTTTGAGGCCGCATTTGGAATACGGTATACATGACTGGAGACTATGGACAGTGCAAGATCAAAATAGTCTTCAAGGCGTTCGAAGAAGGAACACCCAAATGGTTAAGGGTCACAGCTTCTTGCCTTATACAACCCGCCTAACAAACCTAAACCTCTTGTCTCTCGGTTATATGCCTACGAGCGGGGATCTCTTATAATCATTCTGAATTGTGCGGGGATTGGATTGCAGCCTAGCTCTTGACTTTTGGATTTTACTACCACGACCAACCTCCGAGGTCACGCCGTTAAAAAACGCATTCAGTAGGCAAGGCTGGATGTGTGGAAGTTCTTCACTGTCAGTGTTGTCAAGCCATGGAATGCCGTCCCTGTTGATGTTGTGATGTAACTAGCAATGAAGACTCTAAAGGGAAATTTGACAGACTTGTGTTTCAAAATGGGTGAGAGCGATTAGAGATTGAAATCAACGCATGAAACTCCCACAAATTTTCATATTTTTATGGCTCCGTTTGAACTATTCCAACGCAGTTGATTTTCCCCTATACTGTTTTCAACTTTATGTTGCAAACAGGGTACTCAAAGGTTCACACCTATTTCTCTCAACAAACTGGAGTGAACTACTTGGGCCATCGGGTTCACACCATATTGATGGCAAAATATCTCAATTGCGGGCTGAAAATCACTGAGCAGGTGGCTGTGAATGCTCTGGGCTCGGAGCTACGAGGCACAATTTATTGGCTCAGAATACAGTCCTGCAATCACGATGCGCCACTTCCACAAAAGTGGCTGTTTTAGCAGAAGTAATTTTAAAAGCCCAGTTCGGCTACCTCCGAAAATAGATGGCTAGCATACTGCATGCCTACGAAAGCACTAACGGGCGCAGATGCGTTAGTGGCGCAGTCAAGACCCACGGCGCACGGACATCGACTGACTATGATGTCGTGATGGTCTGCTGCCAGCAGTTCAACAGTGATAGTAGAAGAGCAGAACATAAAAGAAGGCCAGAGGGAAAGCATTCTCTTACACACTCATTCGAACCACGATCTTCAATTCATGACTATTTTCTCCAACCGATAGCAGCAGCCGCCTGTGCTCGATGGTCAGGGGTTGCGTAAGTGCTAATGATGACAAGGCAAAGAGACTGTCCTACGACCGCCTAGAAAGACTAATTGAAGTACTAACACGCAAGGTTTCACCCTCACTCAGGCTGTGCGCGCATTAAGTCTGTGGAGTGACCGGAAAAGTTTGGAGGAAGACCAATCGCATAACAGGTAGCAGTGTTGACTAACAAACAAAGCACACACTCAGCCTTCTTGTTGATAAAAGACACCGTACACGCGAAGTTCTTCGTACCAGTAAGTTTGGGTATCAAACAACGCTGACAATATGTGCCTGTGTAAAAGACCTAGTAAGAAGAGTATTTTTACACGTCTGATACAACTAACTTGAAGTAGGTTTTAAGGCAGCTACTGCAGTTAGGCAATGGTAAGCGTTCACGCAGGAGTTCGGCGGCCAACGCTGGCGTACTTACCATATAGAATGAGTTCACGATATATAATTTGCCCGACATGGCTCTGTTCATCGCCAGAACAACATTGTTCGCAAGGCATCGCCGCTTCGGAGTAAAACATTGTCTCGACCACGGCAAAATGCCAAAAAAGAACAAGCTAAACTACCAGTCAACACCGAAGAAATTTAACCGTTAGGAGGACAATCATATCATTGCCTTCAAAGTTGAGTGTCGTGGAGCTTGTTCGATCGAAATGCCGAACGTCACCCTTCCGTATGTTGGAAACCTGCGCCCAACTGTCAAAATGGTCAGGTTACTAAGGCTGTACAGGTAAAGTAAGACGATTATGAAAATATGGCAGCTCTGAGGCTGCTCCGACAAGAACAGGGAGGTAGCATCCAAACAGGCTTATTGACTGCATGTAAACTTGAAAACCTTGTTAACAATCTGGCCGATGTAAGCGACGGAAGGCAGAACAGTCCTGCCTTATGTTCTCAGTAAATGCACAGATACAGGACAACAGCTGACTTATATACCACCCATAGAACAAAACTCACCTGATCCAATTCGTGAACGTCGGTCTGTGATGAAGCCAGTACGTTCAAAAGTTTATTCACATCATCTGACTGAAACTGGAAATGAATGAAGAGAAGGATGTAAGCGAACACTAGTGACGGAATTGCAGCGATTGGAAACTGCATGCGGGTGAGTAAAGGTTCAACACATCACATAGGAAACCCGACAATGAGTGAGAACTGCTAATTATATTAACTGTGACTAAGTAGCTCCTACACAAATGACAGGTTTGTGTGGATCCAAAACGTCGCTCGTGGCCTCCTGCCCAGTCTTCAACATGCGTGAGAGTAGATGAGTCGGGCGTAAAAGCATCAATCAAAACAACCTGTCCACAAATCATGGCCGAATGCGAACCGGCACGCCGTTGCAGAAAAGTGCGTCTACCAGGCGAACCCACCGCAAAACAATGAACATGCCTTCATGGTAACCGCTGCATATTCGAATGACCCAAACGTGAAACTAACAGATGAAATCACAAGAGTATAATGCCGAAAATCCACTTCTCCTCCCTATCAAAACTCCGAAAACAGTCGAAGGTAGCTGGAACGATTGGCATGCACTATAAACGACGCAACCTATTTGGCCGATACGCAGCATGGTCAAGTAGAATCATAACCTTTCAAATCTGTAAAATAATCTGACGGAATATGTTACAAATAAAATTGTACCAACTACTCCAAATAAAACTTGGCAGGCGTGTATTGCACAAATGGGAAAAATAGTCCCGGCGAAATTTTTATAAATGGGTGACAAAATTTGCAACGGAAAAATGACAGTCAGAGAGTACGTCCAACGTTTATTAGCATGACAACTCATTATGCGTTAATTTCTATTGGAAGGGACGTTTAGCAGACGTCGTTGGACAAATTAGGCCTAAAAACGCAACAGGGAAGTCGTGGTAAGTCAGGCTCGGAACAAAACTACAGTGCCTAAAGGAGTGACAAACCTGTTCGAGTGTGAAGTTAGGTTCCAACTGCTCCAAGGTGATTGTACGCAGTTCACGGCAAGTTGTGATCTTGGAGACTTCACAACCGGTGTTCAGAGTCTCGGCAATAGAACTACGAAGGCTTGGTTGATCTGGTTGTAGTTCTGTCTGCAAATCGCGTAGTTGTTTAATGAAATCCCGCCAGGTGGTCGGAGGCAATGAGTTCTCGGCGTACCGAAACACAACTGAAAGTGAGGAAAAGATAGGGACATGCGTGTGTTATCACCTCTTTCTACCATCGCCTCCTTCCACCACTCTCTTTCATACACTGCTCATCAAGCCGTACAGGATATGCTCCGATCAAAGCGGTGGACAGGCGGTAAGAACAAGTCGAGACCCCTTTCGTAGGACATAAAAGATTGGTGATAATAATAATTTCCAAAATAACTCAATAAAACTTTGAGGCGGATGAAACCACTATCAACTTTGGGGTGTCCACAAGCCAAAGGCCGGTGCGTAGTGCTCGAACCAAAGTGAAGCGGGAGAGAAATCCGAATGATCTCTGCCCTATCATGGTCTCCAGAGGAGCTGTTATTTCAATATTCATTCACAATACTATGGGGGTACAGGTTCTCGATGTCCAACGCTTCAAAGAACAGAAACTTGCTACCGGGAAAACATGGCACTCAAAGTTAATTGCTAGTCGCAGAATTTTCCGGTAAAGCACACAAAACACGATTTTTTGGAGACTGTGACACTGAAACTACGACGCCACCTGACGTAATTGGGACGCTAGAATAACAAAAATGATGATTCGCAGGAAGAAAGATCGAGCAAAGGAACTTTTTAATTATCAAAGGAGGGCATATGCAGGAGAGAGCGTGCAAACTATGCATAAGCCACGCAAAGACTTAACCATATGTGCAGAGAACACAGACAAGCATGCAAATGAGGTCATATATACAGCAAATGACGCAAAAGAAAATTCCTTCACGTTACAGGGAAAGACGGCCAGCAGCGAATATGCAAGAATGTATAGCGTATGCAACGTCACAAGAAGGGCGGCACGCCGCTTGAACAACCAACCAGCCGGGAAATTTCGCACGGACAGACCCTACACTTTGTGCATGTACAAAACCGAAGCTGGTAAGGGAGATTTCCGAAGGTTGGCTAGCGATGATGTGCCCTTTTTGTCCGACGTAACGGACTACAGTTACTTCAAGTCGAAATTTTTACGAATAACAGCATGGATAAATATTCCGAGTACCAACGCAACGTTAGAAACAGGTAATCCCAAAACGGGCTTTGTCTGCTAGATCAGTGGGTGCGGGCATGGTGGACTGCCAAGGGGTGAAGTTGATGACTTTTAGAAAACAGAAGAATACAGGAAGCCGGGACGAAGCGCTGAGAATATGCTAGTGGGATGCCGAGACACGGCCCTGTTAAAATCTGGATGATATTGTAGTACTGACCATCATGGAGCGTAAGCTCAAGATATTTCTGCCACCACGGGATGACGGCTTTCTAATGAGCTTCTTTCTGACCGCCTGCATAGGCAACACTCGGTGAAATGACTACTTAAATAGCATGCATTTTCTCATTTATTTCCGATATGTTTAAAAATTGCAAATATTTTAAAGTACTTTTTCTTGCACCCATTTTGTAGGAAATCACGTCTCCTTTAAATTCTGTACTTTAAGAAGGGATGCCTTTCTGTTTCAAAAAACCTTTTCCTAACTACATGCTGTATGCATGCCATGTAAGGAAAATCGCACATTGCTCAAGGCTATTTAGAAGACGCGATGTATGACTAAGAGCATCTTGCAATAAAAGCGGACCATGCTGAATACGGCATAGGCAGCATTAGTAGACGAATAGGTACGATATTCTATTCACGGTCAAAAAGGTCTCACAGTCACTTTAAGTCACTTTACTAAGAAAATAAAGCCTTCGTTCCTACTCACATCCAAAATTTCAATAGAGTCAGTCTCTACAGCAGTAATTCTGGAAATTGTAGTCATTGCCATATGTGAGTCAGACGCAAATTGCCACCACAGACACAATCTTGGTTATATGTAGAGTAGTTTTTCAGCAAATGAGTATGTAGTTGGCATTTAAATGTTTCCACAGTTTCTGAAAGGGCCACAGAGTCAGGAAGTGCTTTCCATGCTCCAATTACCGCCTGTAAGAAAACGTTTCATCGGACGTCCGTATCGACCGACCTCTTCTGCAGTTTAGTGATGACCACGCAGACAGTTCGTCCCAGCCAATTCATAATCACAAACTTTTTCTAAACCAGAAGGTATCCGTTCTTTAAGTGCAAACTTTAAAGACGTGATTTTCTACTGAGTGAGTACGGGAAACACATTTTTGTGAATGTTTTCTGTAAATATGGCCCAAGATGCGGTTGCCGCAAAAATTATGTTCACGATTTTCACGACAACCATGCACATCGTCTGGCAGTCTATCGTATCCCACACCTAAAGCATTCCCATTTATCAGACGTCAACCCAAACCAAACCGCAGAGACTGACGCCAGTAGAACAAAAACACAACAACTCTGCCTGAATGTCGGCCTGCCTTCGGCGTTATAAATGAACTGTCTGTGCATTTCCACATGCACTCTGACACCGACCACCAAAGACCCCTAGAGCCCACATCTAATGAGGATATCCATCGTCAATTACTTTGACCACATTACAGGGCCCAAATGCTAACCTATAAAGCCACGAATTTTAAATCGTCGTGACAGTTTTAACAGCGAAGGGAGTGTGTACAATAGGGGCTGCGAAGCGAAAGTTTCATCCCACTTTCCACCGTCAAATTGTTCGAGTGGCAGGAGAGAATAGGGCCGAACTTAGATGAAATCGAAGGCAGTAGCGGATTGCGTATTTCGTCCTTGTTCTCCGCGTGCATACAAGCTTGGATTTCTCTGTTGCAACGGAGCAGACATTGTCCAATTTCCGTTCAAGGTCTGAAGTAACAGAGAGCCCTGTTTTGGGAGTCAGGATCGAACGCACATGCGAAAACCATAAAAATGCGCCCCGGCTCCTGCACTTCTCAACCTCCCAACCCCTCTGGTGCGTGCTCAGCAAACTCACCATTCTGAAACTCCCGCTGCACGCGAAGAACTTCGGTTGCACTGGAATTTTGCACAAAATCGTCCTGGAAGGCCGTCAGTCCGTCTGTTACAGAAAGAAAAAAAGGAGTGATATGATGATTGGTGGGTAGGAGGGAGGCTACTCTAAATCAAGGTGGAAAAGCGAGGGGCAGAAAGAGTCTTTGGGGGACGTTTGGGGGAGCGTAGCTCCGCGGTGACTGTTCCTCCAAGGAGTTGGGCAGGTCTCGACTTCCATCGCACTACCAAGGATATTCGTAATTCGCCTATCGCTCCCAATCTGAGCTACCCTTCTGCAGGAAGGTAAATTGCGTGAGAACTGGATTATAAAGAAGTTAATCTGCTGGGAGTCAGCCGTATGTTTTTACATCCATGCAGTTTAGGCCTTTAAGCGACACTTGGTATAGGAATAAGCTTAATAGTTGACAGAACATCTTCCCTACCTGTATACGCCTGATTGACGCTCATAAGCAGTAGCCTTACCAATATGGACACAATAATTAAGAATCTATGAATTACGCGAGCCTGGTAGTCATCTGGTGGATTCTAGGTGAATTACTTAGGAAATCCTGCTTGGGCAGTCAACTTACTGTATCATAATTGGTGGATTCCAGACGTTGCAGTAGGTTGGGCGGGTAACTTGACCCAAACGTGATTAAACTCGCGTCGTCCGGCGGGGCCTCGTAGCTCAGGTGGTTAGAGCGTCGGCTGCGCTAAAGCCTTCCCCTTACTGCGTGGGTTCGAATCCCACCGAGGCGCCGAGTTTTTCACAGTTGGGTCAATATGAATTAATCAAAATCTGCCAAAATATCTATGAATTACGCGAGCCTGGTAGTCATCTGGTGGATTCTAGGTGAATTACTTAGGAAATCCTGCTTGGGCAGTCAACTTACTGTATCATAATTGGTGGATTCCAGACGTTGCAGTAGGTTGGGCGGGTAACTTGACCCAAATGTGATTAAACTCGCGTCGTCCGGCGGGGCCTCGTAGCTCAGGTGGTTAGAGCGTCGGCTGCGCTAAAGCTTTCCCCTTACTGCGTGGGTTCGAATCCCACCGAGGCGCCGAGTTTTTCACAGTTGGGTCAATATGAATTAAGGATGTAGCACCAACTCTCGAGTCGTCGATGCACAGGCTGGTCTCCTATCCTGACTTCCTAGTCTCGATGTTGCTGCCACGGCTAATTTGTTATCAGGCACAAGTGGGCGAATTATTGCAAACAACCAACAAGAAAACTTAGGCAAACGTAATCACCGTAGTTTTGTCATAAGACGTGAAAGTGATGCTAACAGAGATGCAAAGAATAATGTTAAGTTAGGTAACGAAGTTAATCAAATATGCACATACACACTGCATGAAATGTAACGCCTAAAGGTATTTTGTTTACAGTGACTCATGTACTTGACTCCTAAAGGGTTGTAAGTGAAAATTAAATATTGAGGCGTGGAGTCCGTGTGCGACCGTTAATTGTTAAAGGCCAGGTGGACCGTTCACCTAGCATCAAAATCTACGTCATAGTCGGGTGAATTCTCCTTGACTGGAGGATGGGTTTTCGAAAGACCTCTGATCTTTTTATATCGTCAAACTAACTGAGAATGTCAGTTAGGAATACATACATCTTTATCACCTTATTAGCATCTTTTGCCTTGGCGATTCAAAAACCACCCAAGAAATAGGCCAATGCAGGACAGAATATGGCTGTCCGATTACGTCTTGTAGCCCAGGGTGTGCTGACGGTGATAAATAAGGCAAAAGGGGCCTCCAAAATCCTTTGTCACGAATCCTTTCGGTTTGCCGCCTCGCAGTAGGTAACTACTGCTTTCTTATCCGCACTTTGTTTCGTCCAAAACCCTGACGGGGATCCAGCAAGTTGGGTCAATCAATTACTGGTGCGCTACCGGCACAAGTGTCATAATATACTCCAACAAAGGGGTGCGTTGGGGGAACTAGTGGTTGAGGCGAGTTAGTACAGTTTGTTATAAAGGTTTCTGCGGTCTAATCCACTAATAATTCCATCCGTCGTAAACAATGAGAACTATCACTGTCTAGGACGGGACGCGGTTGTGAGTCGTGAGTGTGGCTACAGTGAGGCAGATTTGCGTTGCATCTATCTCACTTTGTTCTTCCCGCGCCTACCATGTTCAAATGGGTCAAATAAATCAGAAGTCGTTTATGCCTGCCCTTCAGTTGTGAGTGGGATTGAGCTATCCTGTCAGTTGCCAAACCTTCAAGTCACGACTGTTTACGTGTTTTGAGAAGAGTGAAGTGCTCAGCGGATCAAGGGGATTGCATTTCAACTAACAGAGACGCAAAGAATATTGTGAGCGTTTAGAAGTGTCCATGGTTGTTCATAATGAGAAAACTAACCGTGGGACCTGAGCTGATGGGACCTAAAGCACCAGTCAGTTGAGGGCAAATGTCAATGCTTGATTTCAACCAGACGAGTTTCACTCCTGACTGACAAATGCGCACTAAATGTGCAGATGTCAGCTGAACACTCAAAAAGCACGACGAACAACTTTGGCAAATCCAGAAAAGTTCGGTATCCCACACGGTAGCATGAACATGGCAGGTCATCTGGCCCTCAAGGAAACCCGTTAACTAAGCACTAGAGTTGGTGTCGCTGCCGGATGGGCAGACAGAGCAAGCGGTGGCAAATGGAAGAGTGAAAATGGTCAGCTCAGCACAGTGAAGAGGCGCGCACACAGTCCAGGGACGACAATCAGGTCACCACAGTGTTGAAATGTAAACAGTAAGATCTCATTGGCGGTGCGACGACCTCCACCACCACCATCACCCCACCAGAAATCAACACTCACACACCTCATGTACCCAACTGCCACCTCCCACGCAAGTGGGAAGTCCGCATCTCGACTCGGTCCCCATGCGGCTTCGGCAGCACGGGTGACTTGAGTCCGAGAATATCCCGACACGTCAAGCGTCGTGGATAGGAAGGTTGCTGATTGATGCCCGCTCTCGGTTCACGCAGTTCGTCGCGTTGTGTGTAGTGGCGGACTGGTAGGCTGGGGACGGGCTGAAACAGCACCTTCCACGGCACTCTCACGCAAGTGAGAGAGACGCCGTTCAACCCCCGTTGTGTGAAATCCTGGTGTTTGTGTGTATGGAGGGCCAGGTCGTGCCGTGGCGCGCGCAGTCATGGTCATTCGACCATGACAGCCACCGCGCCCATTCCCCACTCCAGTCTGCTGACCGGCTTGGACAGTGGCTGGGGTGTGGGAGTGGGAAGGGAGAGTGAGGTCGACGACTTAGCGCACTTTCTCCTCACTATAAACAATCTGACGCGCTTGAAGTTATCACGGTGCGCTAAAAGCCGTGGCTCGGAAGGTTGCCAACTGACGGGGTAACTTGGACCTCCTTGACCGGAGGCGGTCTGAGAGTCAGGCCGCAATGGCTCCTTTTTAATGTGGCCTTTATGGCACTCCCATCACAGTGTGGGATCCGAGCAAGGCGTTGGCGGCACGCCCAGGTGCGGCTTCGGCCGTGCCAGCCTCCAAATCTCTGTTGTTATGGGTTGAAATCCTGGTTATTTGTTGTGTGGACCAGGGGGTGTGGTGGAACGCCAATGTGAGGATCCATCCGAGCCATCCACCTGCGGCCTCCCTCATCTCCGGTCTTTTTGACTCTGTCTTGACACCGGGCTCGGGCGAGGGAGGAGAGAGTGTAGGTAGATGCTACGCAAGTCTACCGGCACTATAAACCCCTGCGTAAGTCACCGTCCCTGCTCCCATTGCTGCTGCAACTGTGGGGCACACGGTGGACATCATCGAAACCGATGGTCGAACTGTCAAACCCATTATATATGCATACATATATATGTCGGCAGAATAACATTACCAAAGACCAGGAAGACTGAAATGAAAATTTCTTGCTTGTTAACCGTCAGCAGCCGGTGATACCCAATCATGATGTATGGACCCCACGAGGCTCGAGCTCACGACCTGTCGTCTAGAAGTCTAACGCCCTAACCGTTGGACCACAGGCTCGTTGTCCTATGGGTTGTGATCGGGTTTATTAACCGTGGTAAAGGAGCGCGCGCCACTGTGTGGCTGCTGGCGGGGCTCGAGAGGGCGCCTCAAGGCACTTTATCGTAGTCAAATACAGATTGGGGATATGCGCAGCCAATCTGTCATAAAAAGGCACCACAACGAGTCCCAAACGATGGTTCAAAACAGCGGCAAACACATGGTTACATCTCTGGCACGCAAGAAATATGTCGGCTGCGTACATAGCTATTCTACTAGTACAAACACCACCAACACAGTTACTTAACTTCGCGCTAACACGTCAAAAAGGCTCGGGTGTAATACTGATCTTACACTGCACGCATATAAGACACTCAGATACTAATGCAAGTCAATGACAAGATAGCGAACTTACCATCAACCATAGCATCGAACTTGGCCTTTTGGCTGTCCAAGTTTATTGTGGAGGTGTTTTTTGCGGCCTTTAAAAAGGAAGAGGAGGGAGATCAGCATATCTACTGGGCAAGACCTATGATTCAGACGAATAGGAGATCCTCCGACAAGTCGAATTAAAAAAGGAGCACTAAGGCTGCACTTGTAGACGAAACCGAGCAAGCTCGAAACCATCATAGACAGTCAATTCTGACTCAATTAAGGCAATTCGATAAATGGCTGGTCTCCATGTCAGAACAGAATACCTAGTTCCATGTGAAGAATAAAGGCAAATTTTAGGTGACCATCTTATTACTGCTTAATCATTATGTCGGTTCTTTTTGCACCCATCACAAACTACCCTACTTGAGCAATTCCTTGAAAGATTACAGTAGATGACCTAACTCATGAAATGCGAGATCGGTATCGGAGTTGGTGGTACGGTATATAATAGGTGTGTATGGTTTTGTTTTTGGAATTGGTTGGAATCTCAAGAAGCCTCTTTCTGAGGAAGAATTCATGTTAGGTCTGCTTTACTGAAAGGGAAACAGGCCAAGGTTGGGCAAAATTGAACGTTTCCGGATGTCTACGTATTTGCCTATGATGTCAAGTATTACCCACTAGGACCCTTTATTTGTAGGCGTTGCCTTATAAAGAAAAATTTATCTGAGCAAAAAATTTTCCAAATAAACATTCTGGAGACAAAAATTTTGATTTCGCGTTCATGAGAATCAGGTCAAAGCAGGTAGCTAAGAAGGTATTATTTCCATGAAATAAGAAGCAATCTGCTCTTTACAAATTCTATTTAGCAAAACTTTAATGCTTTATATCGTTAAAC
>CACRXP010001595.1:18620-31458 GCA_902702965.1 Spirometra erinaceieuropaei | reverse complement strand
AAGAATGGAAGGTTCAATCAACAGTCAGAATGACGATACTACGGATTTTCAAGCTGAGAAGGAAATCTGACTATTCCGTCACCATAGATATATGTTCGATCAGGAATGGGCGTACAACGATCTATTGGCTTACCGAAACAAACAAGCTCCGTATGCGTGATAAAGGTCATGAACAGGCAACCAACTACCAGGCCGAGATTGGCCAAGATATAATAACAGCGATGAGGGGCGCACCCATTCCTGATTGAGTATACACCCGATCCGCAACGACAGAGAATGACAGGTAGCGAAAAACTGATGAACCCCGGTTCGTTAAAGGGCTTGTGACTCATTTGGTTGATTTCGGTTGTGGCACAACTGCGCCAGGCGTGTCTGTGTGTACGTTTGTGTTTCTGGTCTTAGCTGCTGGTGGGGGTTATAATTGGCGGAATAAAGACCAAATAAGCCTGAAACAGTACTGTATTAATCGAACAGTATTCGCCACCGTCCGTCCCGGTTATTATATATACTTGCTAATCGCTGAACACATGGCAACGATGGATCGAAATGAGGCCAACTATCAAGTCGCGGCCCATTCAATAGACTCGGTCACACATTCAAGTTTGATGACTCCGAAGTCCTCGCGTGAGGTGATTATCACCTGAACCGTGACCTTCGTGAGTCATGATTCACGACAACGAACAATACCCAAGGCGAGTCGTCCTACCGCTTTCGATGGTGGAGGACGTGGTCAAAAGGATGCATGCGGAACTAGGACATTCCGGCATCCACAAGACCGAGTGGGCACTCCGCCGGCGTTACTACTGGCCGAATCAGAAGACCGACATACAGAACGTTGTCCGGTCTTGTGAGCGGTGTTTAGGCTTTAAGTCCCCCGGGCACTCCTACAGAGCCCCACTACAGCCAATTCAGACAGGCTACCCCAACGAGAGGGTAGCGGTAGACTTAGTTGGCCCGATCGCACCATCCGCGAGGGGAAATAGGTTTATTCTCGTCATGGTAGACTGTTTACCAAGATGGCTGAGGCAGTACCCCTACCAGATGCGTCTGCCCCCACAGTAGCCCGAGCCATCTTCAATGGGTGGATCTGCCGCTGGGGAGCCCCGGACCAACTCCACTCAGACCGAGGCTCGTCGTTCGAGAGCAGCGTCGTACACGAGTTGTGTAAGGTTATGAAAATTAAGAAAACACGCACTACTGCGTACCACCCACAAGGCAACGGCCAGGTGGAAAGGACGAACCGGACGCTGATCAATCTGTTGCGGGCATTTGTCGACCGGAACTCAGCACCCACATGGGACGAAGCCTTGCCGGCGTGCATGTTGGCTTACCGATCCACGGTAAATGCCACTACGCAACAAACGCCGTTCTTCCTAACGTGCGGGAGGGAGATGCAACTCCCCGAAGATCTCCATTTACCCCCTACACATCCGGTTGAGAACGTCGACACGTACGCCTCGAGGATGCGGAAAACTCTGCGCATAGCATCGGAGGAAGCGCGATTGCACCTCCAGGAAGGTCAGCGCCGTCAGAAGGCATTCTATGATCGTCTAGCACACGGGACGCCCTATCAAGAGGGAGATATCGTGTGGATGCGGAATTTCGCCCCATCGCCAAGTGTACCTCAAAAATTTAATCCAGCATGGATAGGCCCGTATGTAGTTAGAAAGGTCCTCTCCGACACGACTTGTGTCGTTCGCAGCCAGGACAGACCGTACTCTGAAGAGTTTACGGTACATTTCAATCGCCTAAAGCCAGGCCCATCGACAGAGGAGGACACAGACCTTGCCGACTCGGGACCCAGCCCGTCTCACGAATACAACGACCAACTAGTCGAACAGTATTTAGAAGTTCCCCCAGAAGGCGGTTACGCTTCGGCTGAGGTATTCAGAGATGGACACCCGATAGCGAAGACTGTCGAAGTACCCCCAGATGGTGGACCCGCCATCGAACAAGATGATTCTGCTGAGGACAGCAGACCCTTTTCGCAAGGGGGAGCAATGTAGGAAGTTCTAAAAGACCCGACCACGTGCGTCCGCCATCTTGGCGAAGGTTCTAGAAAGCGCGCCCCTTAAGGGGCGCGCCCGCCGAACTTTTCCATATTTATACGCTAGGCACTTAGTCGCAATTTGGCTTCTCACGAAAAGTATGCATTTAATAAATTATTATAACGCTAAAATTAAGCAAGATAGCCCTGGCATAAGTTTGTTTAACTTTCCATCCTCGACCTACCCTCAACCAATCAACACAATGGCGGCCCCAACCTTGCGACTCCCTCCCTGGAAAAGCTATAAATACGGGCGAGGATTAGGCCCCAACAACCCCGTGGCCGGTCGCCGCTCTCCAGACGTCGGACCTCCGTCACCCTCTCCGTTGGACCTCGGCAATCCCAGTCGCCTTCGGACAATCCGCCCAGATTTAGCTTATTTTTGTAATTAGGACTCTCCCCTTAGTTTCTTTTTGTACATAGGTCGTTCAGTAAAGCAGTGACTAGTCTGACTTATCCTGTTGGGCCTCGTGACCACTCTTCTCACTAGACGGGATCGTTACCACATCGGGGACGTTACAAAGACGCAGACCATTACAGTGTCGCGGTAGGCTTAAGCCAAAGAATGGAAGGTTCAATCAACAGTCAGAATGACGATACTACGGATTTTCAAGCTGAGAAGGAAATCTGACTATTCCGTCACCATAGATATATGTTCGATCAGGAATGGGCGTACAACGATCTATTGGCTTACCGAAACAAACAAGCTCCGTATGCGTGATAAAGGTCATGAACAGGCAACCAACTACCAGGCCGAGATTGGCCAAGATATAATAACAGCGATGAGGGGCGCACCCATTCCTGATTGAGTATACACCCGATCCGCAACGACAGAGAATGACAGGTAGCGAAAAACTGATGAACCCCGGTTCGTTAAAGGGCTTGTGACTCATTTGGTTGATTTCGGTTGTGGCACAACTGCGCCAGGCGTGTCTGTGTGTACGTTTGTGTTTCTGGTCTTAGCTGCTGGTGGGGGTTATAATTGGCGGAATAAAGACCAAATAAGCCTGAAACAGTACTGTATTAATCGAACAGTATTCGCCACCGTCCGTCCCGGTTATTATATATACTTGCTAATCGCTGAACACATGGCAACGATGGATCGAAATGAGGCCAACTATCAAGTCGCGGCCCATTCAATAGACTCGGTCACACATTCAAGTTTGATGACTCCGAAGTCCTCGCGTGAGGTGATTATCACCTGAACCGTGACCTTCGTGAGTCATGATTCACGTGGTCCCAGTCTTTCAATAAGTTCAATGACATCCCCACTTCATACTCGGAGCTGAGGAATAGTCTGGCCAAGTTAATTAACCTCTCGGGGAGCTCGCAGGTCGGTGATCCAGAGGGCTAGACATTCAGCCCCCCCATATCAAACACGGGTGATGAGATTTCAGCAATAAACAACTCATATGCCGGCCATAAGGCAATTAACGCACCAGCTTGCAACAATCCTTGATGAAGAGGAGAGCGGTTAATTACCATAATTGGCATGGCGACTACATCCTGTAAATACTGCAATTGGTAGGCGGCGCACACCGATCGTTCTTACGGAACTCACTTGTTCTGTTGTGCCTTACGGGCCTTTTCTTGAGCCCAACGAGCAGCCGCACAGCGGCGTATGATATAGGAAGTATGTTATTACCGATAAAGACAAGGAAGTATGGAATGGACTCGGGTGTTCCACACTTCGGATTTCGGTATGACTGGCTGACGACGGCTAATAACCCAGAAATGGCCATCCCAGCCGCCCTCGTCTTTGTCGGTAATAACATACTGCCAATACTGCAATTTCCTGTACACGAATCACCCGTATAGGTCACTTTCTCTGAGGCTGGGCTCGAGCGAGAATCCCAAAAGTCTGATGAATATAGCTCTTTTCCGGCGATCGTTTCTAATTATTGTAATAATCATAATGGGCATACGACAGTTTACGGGTATCATGGTCGGGGAAGATTCATTTGGTCTCATATGGAGGTAGCGTTTTTCGAGCCTTCCTACTCGTATTACGAAGCAGTTACTCTGATAACATTCTGCCTTCCACAGCCCCCGAGCCGCGAACACAAAACGAATGGCAGCGTGCCGAGGCTTTCGATTTTATGAAAGTGACATGGCTTTTCTTTAATAAGTTCTCTGCGAACGGTTCAAGAAAGAATAAATAAACAGAAATAAAGTGCGTGCTTTAATCGGCACATCGAAATTTGTGCATTTTAAGCAAGTCTGGAGACGAACTGTCGAAGCAGATTCGAAAATTTACGGAATAAATCTTTTTGCCTGTCTCAACTGTGCAAAGCCAGTGAGAAGAAAGATGTCCTTATCCTTGGGGATTTAAACGATCCTGGCATTGATTGGTTAACGTGGACTGCGCAAGAGCCGCAAGACAGCTTCAAACACAAACTACTACATTGGGCAACGGTCAAACTTATCTGCGAAAACGTTACATATCGGAACGTGGGCAAGGTAACGACGACAGTTGAGCTGCCTTGATCTTATTTTTACATGAGAGCAGAAAAATATATAGACCTCAGAACCGCCCACCGTTAGGATCCAGCGGCCGGATCACGCGCTACTTCGAGTCCTCATGGTCTTCCGAACCCGTTCTGCCCGATAGGTGGGACAGAAACGTTTGGAAGGGGGACTTTTCTCACATGAGGATAAAAGCGGCAGCGGTGTCATGGGGGATTGAACTTCATGGTGGAGCAAAAGATAAATGGAATACTTTCAGTTTCTTACCGGGAGAGCGTGTTTATTCCAACTGTCCTCACAGAAGAAAGACTATTACAAACCGCCCTTCGATAAAAAAAAACTCAGTCTTAAATCCCTTTTTCAAAAAAAGGAATTACCTGTGGAGGCGTTACAGACTGACTGTCCCTGAAGATCAATACAGGAATATAGGCAGCAACACAACGTTTTTAAAAGTGAGGCTTCCAAGCTGCGAAGGAAGTTCTAACTGAATATTCTACAAAATTCGTTGGAATATCCGGAAATTCTATATGGCTATAAACGAACTACGAAAAGGACCCAAGAGCTGATCCCTGTCCGTTGGTGTGCACAAAGAAAATTGGAAGCTGATGACCAGGTTAAAGAGTCCCTCCTCTCTAATTTCGTTCAGTCCGTCTTCACCCGAGAACCTAGTTCTATATTTGCCCAACCATCCGTTCGCCAGCAAACGTATCCTACTCGCCTTTCTCATCTTACCCCTCCCTACCCTCCAAAATTGAGGAACCATTTTTTATCGACCATAGTTAGGGCCGAACTACTCCGGCTGAAACCTGCCAAATCACCTGGCCAAGATAGAATTCCCGCACTAGCACTTCCTGGAATTTCTAATGAACTGTGCAAACTACTGTCTGCAATAGTTCAGAAATCATTTGAAGAAGACGAACACCTCGAGGAATGGAAGTGCGCACTCATTACTCCGCTCCATGAAGGGGGCTTATAAATTGACTGCAGAAATTATCGTCCCGTCAGCCTTACTTGCATCGCCTTCCAAGTAATGGGACGCATCCTTAAAAGACTTTTGATGCAATAATTGAAAAAAAGAACAAAGTATTGTGTGATGTCCAACAGGGTTTTCGTCCAGGACGCCCCTGGCTTTAGACCGTTCCTTACTCGCACGAGAAATGGACAAGAGCAACCGATAAGGATTATCCAGTGGACGTCATCTTTTTTGACTTCAAGAAGGCCTTCGAAAGTGTCCCACACAGGCTTCTTTTACAGAAGATCTGAAATTTAGGAATTCGAGGGCGCATGTCTAAATGGATCAGGAGGTTTCTGTCCCCCAGAGTAAAAGGGCAAGTCGTTGGTATCTCTACTTCGGAATGGGCAAATGTGGAAAACGGCGTTCCACAGGGTTCTGTCTTAGACCCAGTACTCTTCGCGATCTACGTTAGTGACTTCATTAGCGAACTGGATTGCGGGACTCTCATGTCCGCGGACGACATAAAAAAATGGAGTGAAGTCAAGTGCAATGATGGTGCAAATGATTTACAGTTGAACATGGAAAAACTGTTTGTTAGGTCGAACAGATGGCTTTTGAAGTTTAATGTGTCAAATTTCAAAGACAAGTGAAGCTTTGCATTTATCTGGATATTCTTAAGCAATTAATGCCTGTTTTTTACTTGAGTCCCGTTTAAAAGTAGCCTTTCAATACAAGACATAATTTTTCCCAGTTTTATTTGACAGTCTGGCAAAATAGTCGTATTTTGTAAAAAAAACCTTTGTAGTGACTCCTTTCCCTACTATCTCTATCTATGTAATGCTCTGCAGAGCACGTGCTAAACGGCGAAACTTTGCGGCCTCCCCACTGTCTCTGGGTGCTAAAATCGTGACTGAAGACATAGCAGGTGCCAGAGTATGTTCTTCGCCGTCTGCAGATCTGATTAACTCACAAATCCCTTTAGTATATGTAGAACCTCTTGACCCTTCATTTGTCCAAAAATACGCCTCTGCTAGTCGTAGCAGGCCATCAGCCGGCGAAATAGTCGATCAGCTGATTTATGGCGACATAAACAGCACTTCTGAAAAAGTAATTGAACAAGCTTTTAAACTTATTGGGGTAATCAGTTCGGAAACTGAGGAAAGAATTAAACGCAAGCATAATTTCGTACTGCGAAACATTCCGAGCCCCTTATCTGCTATGGAGGGAGCGCATGTGTTCCTACAAAGTTGTGGCTTGAGTTTCGGTGTCGCATAAGCTAAACGACTTCGCATGCTTAGCCGTAATTCGCCGATACTAGTTACCCTTTTCTCCATGATAAAATTCGATTTTATCTTGTCGAGTAGGGAGATAACTAGAGACTCCTGCTATAAATGGCGCTGCTCCGTTTCGCCAGACCTCACACCCCTGCAGCGAAGACTGAATAATTTAAAATCGGCAAAAACCAACACCAAGAAAATGACACCTACTGTCAGTCTGAATAAGTCCTCTACAACACCATCTGCGACATCTGCACATCACGACATGGTCGATTCCGTAGGGAATTCGACTACTTTAAATGCTGAGCTCTTTAAACACACCATCACGCCTGGTATAAACACGCCTCTATCGACTCCCGCAGCAACCCCTAGAAAGCCTAAGCATGTGTCTAAGTCAAAGGCAAATCCAATTGCTGTCTCAGCCACTCGGACATCCAATAAATCCAGCACCATTATAAAATCGTTTCCTCCACAATCGACTAACAGTGCCTCAAATACCCCGACTCAGATCGCAGCGTGTTCTCAACTGCCCCCAGCCCGCATATCGAGGCATTTAGGCCGAATCTACCGATTTTTCCGCCGTTTAATAGAAATCTTGCTCCAATGGAAACAATGCGTCCCCCACCCCCTAACTTGTTTCCTCCACGGCCGTTTTATCAATGTATTCCTCATGATAATGTCCATACTGAATCAGTTAACTCATCCGATCCTCAGTTTCGTTCCGGCGGGAATACGTTGCAGTATCTGCCCCGCGGATTTCCAGCTGAAAATAAATTAGCTAACAATGGTTACCAGCTTACCTGCCCGTCATTCCCTCCCTCAAGTCCTACCCCTTTTTATCCACGTCAGAATTTTTCGAGGCCACAAAATTTTTTGCAAAACCGGGTGGTTACATCCGGACCATTTGCTCCGTGGGCAGCCCAGTACTGGACGATGTAGTCCACTTCCCTCAGACACAAGCAGCCTTTCCCTTCAAACTTTTTGTTTTAAATGGCAGATCCTTGCTTAATAAGATGCCTTTGCTTCAGACTCTGATGTTCGTCCATTGTCAATATATTGTTTTAGTAACTGTGACTTTGGACCTCCCGCATTCTTCCGCAGTAGAAGGCAGCTGCTGGCTCCAGGTTGCACTAAAAAATAAGTTCTCCTTACTCGGTGGCTGCGTCTATCGCCCTCGCAACGCCAACGACAATTTTGATCGTTTACTCTCACAGGCATTTCATGCTGCGGCCGACTTAAGCTTTAAGTATCAATTGATTGCGGGTGACTTTAATCTGCCTGAAGTCCGCTGGTCTCCGCCTTCTGGCCCCGGAAGGTTCGAAGACTTTCTGGAGTCTGGGGGTGTTGGGATGTGGAATCAGGTTGTCGATTTTCCCACCCGAGGCTCAAGCATACTTGACCTAATTTTCTGTAGAGGCTGCATGCCATCGTCAGTGTCATCCCTAGGCCCACTCCTGGGCTCAGACCATGACATAGTTGTTTCAATGTTGGAATTCGAGGCTGAAAAAACGTCGTCCCCAAAGTATAGCTTTTTTCGCAATTTCCGATTAACTCACACAACGGAATTATTAACACACCTTAATTCCTACGACTGGACTGATTTCTTCCTTAGTTCGGATGTAAATGTTTGCACTGCAAATCTGTACGAAATTTTGGATCGGCTTATTTTTCGTTTTGTCCCCCGTAAGAAAATTAGTAGTGTTGGGGATGTGGTTTTCCTACCCTTACCCTTTCGTCGCAGATTGCGCAGGCTTTATCGTCGTTTCCACCTTCAGAACGATGTTTCTGTCCTGCCCTTGAATCATGATATTTTTGATCGAGCTAAGAGATTGTCTGAAGAAAAACAGCTAGCCGAAGAGGTCCAGTTTACCGAAAACCATTCGTTAAATGTCCCGAAACTTTTCTCTAGAAAAATACGAACTCATAGAAAGACTCTGCATCCCATCCTCCGAGACGCTCTCGGAAATCCCATAGTCGATGCCCGATTAACCGTGGATAGCTTCAATGATTTCCTGTCCAAAACGTTTTTCGAAGCCTCGACGACTCCGCCTCCGACCATCCAGTTATTGACCGGGGCAGTTCTAGAAACTATAACTTTCACTCAGTGGGATGTGACTGTTGCAATTCGGCGTTTTCGTCAATCTTATAGTCCAGGACCTGATGGTGTCCCAGTAAGCATTTTAAAAGCTGATGCAAATACGATTTTCCCATCCCTCTTATGCAAGATATTTAATCTCGCTCTTGAAAGTGAAACTTGTCCTACCTTGTGGAAGAAATCACACATATTGCCTATTCCTAAGCACGGCAAATTCACGTCATTTTTATGACTTTCGGCCAATAAACACCCTCCCCTCAGTTTCGAAGATCTTAGAGACATTGATCAAAGAGAAGATGATGTGTCACTTAACAGTGAATAACTTACTGAGTGCTGCTCAGCATGGATTTCTCAAAGCTCGATCTTGTGACACCTGTCAACTCTCTTTCTTTGACTATGTTCTCCAATCTAGGGACAATGGTTTTGCACTTTACACAGTATATTTCGATTTCACTAAGGCTTTTTATCGTGTTGACCATGCTCTTCTTCTCTTGAAACTGTCCTCTTTCGGAATAGGTGGCAAACTTTTGAATTTTATATCCTCTTGCCTGGGCACTCGCACACAACGAGTTAAGATTTTCAATACCATATCCAACCCCACACGTGTGAGGAGTGGAGTCATTCAGGGTAGTGTACTCGGCCCGCTTTTATTTTGCCTTTTCGTTAATGATGTACCCGATTTATTTCAGAATGGTAAGCCTTTCATGTATGCCGATGATCTTAAAGTTGCATATCGATATAAGCCGGCAGATCGTGACATCGTGCTTGAGCTCCTAAAGAGCAATCTACAGGCTTTCGCCCAGTGGTGCCGCATATGGCGCCTTTCTCTTTCTTGGCATAAGTGCTAAGTCATGGTGGTTGGCGACGACCACCTACCTCATCTAAATATTTAAGGTCACGCCATAAATGTGGCCGGGATAATTAAGGATCTTGGCATATCATACTCCAAGAGTATCAATCTCTCGGAGCACTGTGCCTTGATAGTCTCCAAAGCACGTAGAACGACCGGGTTTATCCTCCGAAACTTTAAAACTAGGGACATTAGAATGCACCTTTACAACATGTACGTTAGACCTGGCCTGGAATACTGTTCGTTTTTATTAAGCCTCATGCGTGTTACTGAGCGGAAGAAAATAGAATCCGTTCAACACTTTTTTTACCAAGAGAATTTTAACCCCGGAACAGCGACATTTGTTTTACCAAGAACGTTGCCGGGTTACGGGCCTTGATCCTTTATGGTTCCGTAGATTACAAAAGTGACTCTTTTTGCTATTTAAACTCTTATATAATCACACGTTTAACCCACTCACCTCTTTAAGACATCATATCCACCCACAACGTAACCGTCACCGTGAGGTCTTCTTACTTCTGCCTCTGGCACGTACTGTTAAATATCGTCGGTTCTATTCTGTTAATGCAATTGCTATTTGGAATAAACTACCCATGAGTGTGAAAACTGCAAAATTATCCTTTATTTAAGAGAAATATTACGCGATTTTTGCATTCAGAAAAGCTTCCTCAAATTTTGGGTGCTGAATCCACTGATCGACTCTACCGTAGCGATGGCGTTTGTGGTCTCTGAACACTATGGCCGGTCTCACCAGCTGTTCCTCAACGCCTCTACTTTGACTATCCCCAACTTCATGAAAGGAATTTGACGTCCGATAATCTCCGATACCGTGCAACCCACTCCATCTCTTCTCGAAAATCTACCGACAGCAGTTTTTTTTCTCCTGAACCCTCCAAACAATGAAAACCACCATCAACTATATTTTTATTCCTCAGGAGTTTTTTTTCACTGCTGGTCGGATTTGTTTTTAATCTCTTCCCTTGACAATGCCTGTAAACTGGCATTTAATAAATTAAATTAAATTAATTAAAATGCGTAGTCTTACGCCTAAACACCGACCGAAATGCCTCTCCCAAACACAAGTACTATGTTAACGGAACGGCGTTAGAAACTGTGGAGAGACACAGAGGCCTGGGTGTATGGACGACCAAAAAGCTAATGCCATCAGAACACTGTAGAAAGATGGCCCAGGAGGAAACTAGTACTCTATACTGGATCATATGTGCATTTAAAATATCCCCTCTCGAACTCTTCGAAAAACTTTTTGGCATCTTTCTAAGACCCCATCTGGAGTATGAAAGGCCAGCAGCTTCACCATGGATGAGGAAGGATATTGATTTACTCGAACAGCTGCAAAGCAGAGCGACATATATGGACGATGGCCTACAGCATTTGTCTTACCAGGAGAGGCTGAGTGTGCTTGGTTTATTCCCACTCTCTTATAGGCCACGAAACTGCAGTCTACTCTGGACATTCCATATTGTCCGCAGCCAAGGCTGCTCATCAAAAACGGAGAATTTTTCGAGTTTTCCCGCACACTTCAATTACGCGGTAATCCATAAAAGGTAACGAGTGAAGGCACACGGCTAGACGGCAGGAAGTTTTCATTCAGTCAGCGGGTTGTCCGACCATAGGACACGTTACCACACGAGATCGTGACAGTCGACACAATTTGCATGTTTGAAAGAACACCCACTTGCTTGATTTTCGATAGAAACCGGCTTTTACAATATGACTACTAACAACCAGCTCAGAAAACACTCTGTCATAAACAATCTTTCCGAACTGACTTAAGGTGAACAGATGCGCTTCCTTATCATTATGATTGTAATGTGGGCCGATCACATTGTAAATGTCCACAACCTTATTTTCAGTGCGAATCTACGAAAGAATTGTGTATGAATAGGGTCATCAAGTGTTCTACCTCCAACCCTTCAAATGCAAACATGCAATACATGCAGGAGGTTACAGCCAATGACCAATGAAATGCATACAGGCAACAGGTCGACCGTCGTTTCCGACACTGCCTAGCGTGTGCTTCACAGGGGTGAGAGTAGGGACGATGACATGCGCGTAATTAGTTTATAGTGGTGGTAGACATCTACCGCACTCTCTCCTCCCCACCTGGACCCGGTGTCAAGACGTAGTCAGGAGGCCGGGAGGAGGAGATGGGCGCAGGTGGATGGCACGGTCGAATCCACATCTTGACGCTCCACCCCACGACCTGTGGTCCACATAGCAAATAATCAGGCTTTTGACCAAAAATATAAAGATGTTTGGCACGACTGCAGCCGTACATGGGCGTACCGTCACACCTGGCCGAGATCCAAGGACCGAGTGCCATGAATGCCACAATTAGAAGGAGCCATTGCAGCCCGACTCAGACTACCAGCCGACCGCTCCAAATAAACACAACACTGGGCCGACTGTGAGGTCAAAGTTATTCCCTCAGCTGGCAACCTTCCAAGTCACGGCTTTCGGCGCACCATGATAGCTTTAAGCGCGTCAGTTTGTTTATAGTGATGGAAGTACGCTGAACCGTCGACCCCACTCTCCCTCCGCATTCTCAGGCCAGGGTCGCTGTCCGAGTCAGCCAGTTGACAGGTGCGGGGAATGGACGCATTGGCTGGCATATCTAGTGACCTTGTCTGTGCGCGCCACATGCACGGCCTGACCCCCAAACACAAGCACCAGGATTTCACATAGCGGGGGTTTGGCGGCATGCATCTCACATGCGTGAGAGTGCAGTAGGCCACGTTAAGGGGACGTTTCACCCTGGCTCTCAGCCTACCAGTCCGCCACTCAGCACACAGGCATGCACCTGAACGGATTGCGTAAAGTGAGTTGGGGCGTCAGTCGGCAGTCTTCCAATCCACAGAGCTGGACGCTCAGGGCGGAACCCTCAGTATTCGCCGTCTACTAGTAGTTTGGTCGTACCTCCCTTCCCCACTGCTCGGCTGAGCTCGAAGCGTGCTGTGGCCGATCGCATCTGGGTTCCTCTGGGTTCCTAAGATCCCTCACCAGAAATGTTAATTATTCCAATTTTTTAGTTCATGCATCGTGCCCTCACAGAATGCACGCCATCGACGCTCTTGGCGAAACCTTCTGTATTCGCCATATACTAGTAGTTTGGTCGCATCTCCCTTCC